>JAOWAN010000014.1:10914444-10929711 GCA_028566635.1 Lobelia cardinalis
ACAAAAACCTGCTTCGTGAACAAGATTTTTTATGGTTTTTGAAACTAAGGTACAAAAACTGGCTTCGTGAACGCCACTTAATGGTTTGCGCACTATCTACGACCATGTTAAGTTGTGGTCCTTGACTAGTTGGGTTGACCTCAAAATGCTCTATCTTTCGATAGTAACAACCTCGAACTATGTGAGTAGGTATTTCACAAATTCGATACTCTCGTTCTCCTCACCCTTGGGACTTTTACTATTGCTTTGAGAAATATCTTCTATGTCTAAAGTCGATCCTAACGCAGCCACCCAATCAAACGTTTGATTCTCCACTTTTTTTAAAATATGACTATTTACCTTCTCAAGGTTAATATGACTAGCCTCATAAACTCCCAATGCCAAATCGAACTTATAATTATTATGTGACAGTAACACAAACAATTTCAATACCCTTCAAGAATATATATCTTGCTGACAAAAATAAAATACTTATTGACGGCCAGCAATTCGTTCAACTAACTGAAACGAAGCACTCGTAAGAAATTAAGAAATGAAGATGGAATATTGAGAAAACTGATTGCTATGGATTTAATTAACAACCATCATGACCTATAGATTCGAAATATGGAACTTAAGTGGCCAAAGGAAAACCAAGCCTTTAAGGTTTGGCTAAATATTTAAATTTGATACTCGACGAATTGACAAACTCAAATTAGTATGCCAAAGAGATTGACTGTTACAACAAAAAATTTAACTTGAAAATTATATTCACCAGTTTTGAAAAATCAAAACTACAAATCAATGAGTCTATACAAAAAAAAAAACCAAAACCCGCTGAATAATTTTAAAACATGTGTTATAATTAAGACCTCTAAATAGTTGAGCAAACACTTGAGAGTTTATAAAATTAAGCAAGACTCCTAGTTCCACCACAACTAACTAGACAGTCACTTTTGCTTTTTTCCACAAATTGCCTAACACTTCAAAAAATATCCTTGAGTAAAGTAATAGTTACTTTGAAGCCTAGAATTTGTCAAATTTAGCAAATTTAGGCAACACAGGTTTTAAAAGAATGTAGGCTTCAATTTTATAACTGAAATGAACTATTAAAAAAAAAAAAAAAAAAAAACGTCACACACTACTAGAGTTCTTTATCTAAAATAAAAATATATGACAATCAAACCATTTTGATAAATAAATATAGGCAACTCAGTTTTGACACAAATAATATATTTTTTTTCCCAACACCAAGAAAATGAAGAAATCAGTTTTGATTAGTAAACAAATTCCTAATGCTGGAAAATTAAACACGACTAACAACTGCCACTGCTGCGATATTTTCAAAAAGAAGTTCAAAAAATTACTAGTTGTGCGAATATCACTATAACGATTTTAGATCGTTGGAAAATATATTATCGTAATAATCTTAAAACCACAAATATATGAGATTTTAACGAGTAAAATATTTAGACTAATGAAATATGTAAGCAAATTAATTCGGCATAGAAAGTGAAAGTCTGACCTGTGAGTCGCGGGGTTGCCGTCCTAAAGTCATTATTGTCTCCCTACGTGCGGGTGCCCAAAACTCGTAAACTAGTATTGATAAGAAAATAAACTATAGATTTCTTGTGAACTTTGAGGGCTGATTGTGCGTCTCAAATGAGAAGGAAAACAACCCTTTTTATAATGGATAGTAGTGCAAGAGTTATACAAATGGGCAAACTCGTTTAAATAAATTTAAAACAAATAAATGAGAATGAATGAAAATAAATAGAAATGAATGAAAAGATTACAAAATAAAGTTGAGATTTAAATCTTCAAAAATTATAACAAGTTTCACATTGTAACAGCTATCTTCTCATCAATGGATTTAATTAGAGCCCATGCATAATTTTCAAAACCTCTTGAAGCCATGGAGTGATACCTGACGAACCTTCGGAGAGGAGAGGATGAGAAGTCCCATCGAGTTTCCGGCATTCTCTCGCAATTCGACAAGAAATGAAAATATGAGCTGCTGTTTCATCGTAAGAATTACACACTCATGAGCAAAATATTAGGCACATCCATATAATATGAATCGATACCCGGCCCAGAGCATATCGCTCCCAAGACATCCAATGAATTCTTTTATCATTTTCTTTATCGTTCTCAAAGATATCCGTTCATCATCTTTTCCAACTCATCACAAATGCCCATCGCCGAGAAGAAATTTCTACACTTTTAATGTATCTAAATTTTCTATATATTTTATTGAATGACGGAAATATCAGATTAATGATAGCAGCGGCTCGGCTCCGCTCCGCCTCCTATGTATTGTTATTGTTATTGTTATTGTTATTGTTATTGTTCCTTCTTATTATTGTTTTATTTATTACAAATCTGATCATAAATTTACGATAAATTTATTTTTCGGTGTATTTGGTCACTCACACCACACCAGTGATGTCATACTAATAGTAGGGCTTCCAAACGAAGACTACTGCTGAATATACATTGAAAGATAATTTTTTCGATTTAATCCCCCGACAAAAATAAACACTCTTCAATATATATTAAGAAGATTTTTTTTTTCATTTTTATTATTTTTAGCTAACTGAATTCAACTTTCACTATAAATTTTTTTAGTATTACAGAATTATAAAAATAATTATTAATTATTTGTCTAATATGTTTTTCGGTTTGAAATAAGTGAAATTTTTTGACCAAAATTAATCAATATAATTATACTTTGATCAAAATTTTAAAAGTAGTTATTTAAATTTTCTAAATGTATAAAAACATGATGAATATATTTTAAATAATAATATAGTACAATATTATGTTAGCTCTTTAAGAGAGATGATTATTACTTTAGGTTAATACAGATGGAGTAATATTTTATTTATTAAATATAAAATATAATTATTATATGCCAATCAATAAGAAATTTAATTGATAGAAAAATTAAAAATACATGGAGTAATAAACAAATCTAGAATCTATGTATGGTTGAGATATTTAAGGTAAGCGAGGAGGGAACAGAGACAGAGTAAACAAACGCATGCGTGCGGCAGCCTTATCCTCCTCCCACTCAAAACGTTGGCTAATTTTACCCTCACATGGCTGCTTCTTCTTCCACAGTCTCTCAACTCCTCTCTCGCCGCCTAGTGTCAATCCACCCTAATTACCCAACAAACCCTCCACCATCATCATCATCCATCCATATTCCCTCTCCTCCAAAATACCTGGCAGCAGCACTCTTTGTCAAATGCAGTAGTGCTTCTTCTAGTCAACCAGACCAGCAGCTCCCAACCCCAGACCCAAACTTCCAAACCACAAACAACTCGGACAGTTTCCCCATCGAAAAGCGAAGGCGGTCCGCAATCATACGAGACAGGAAAATCGACCAGCTGGTAAAACCGGAGCCTCCGAATTTCGAAATAGGGTGGAAAAGAACAAAGCCAATTCCACTGGAGAAGCCCAAAGGGTACATGATCATGGATTTCTTGGAGAAACTTGAGGAACTGATGGGAAAGGAATACGGGTCGACAACGCTGTTGGAGAAAGTAGGAGAGATTGTGGCGGAGAGAGCTAGAGAAGAAGCAGAGGTGTTGAGGGATGAAGGGAAAGTTGAGGAAAGAATGGTGACAGAGCTTTTTAGAGTGTTGAAGTTGATGGAGATGGATTTGGCTATGGTTAAAGCTGCTGTGAAAGAGGATACTTTGAAACAAAGGCTTGAACAAGCCAAGGCAAGGTGCAGGCAGGCCATTCTTGTTGCTAATTCCTTCTGATCATCCTTTTCTTTGATTCCCCCTTTTTCTTTCCTCATTGAAAGTTTACTTTCTTGGTTGTGTATGATCATTATGTAATTAGAGCTGTAAGCTCCCTCCATCACCAACTTTGATTTCCGTTTGTCATTTTTTACTCCCTCCGCTCCATAATAAATGACATTTTACGTTTCTAAGCACATATAAAAAAATAATATATATTAATAAATTTATCCTTATTAAAACTCTTTATTGACAGTAAAAGAGGTAAATTAACTAATGGTCAAGGACACCTGTGAGGACAATTTAGAAACATAGAGATAAAATAAACCTTAAAATCTTAAAAAATAATGTGGAATATTTTTTAATTTGTAAAAGGTCATCTAATTGTAGAACGGAGGGAGTGGTTTTTTTTTTTTTTTTTTTCTCTGGGCTTATAACCATGCATGTATAATCTAATACACTACACTAGTAGATCGGTTGCCGGAATGGTGAAACATAACGGCAACTCATTATGGAAAATGTGTATAAACTGAGTCATCCTTTACTCTCTAAATGACTAAACTTTCTTACGGGCCAATTTCGCCCCACATTGAGAACTACTACTTCTGAATTTCATATCTTCATCGAGTTTCTTTTAACTTTTTTCTTCTTCTTCTTTTTCGGGCTTTTCCCGGAGGTAGAGTGAGGATATCTCTTTTGACATGCTTGGATGTAAATAAACACATGATCATCCTCCTTTGGTATTTGCTTGAGAAGTCCTTCCGCAGCTTCATGGTCTCGTGAAGCCAAAAGTGCATGATACATCCTGCAAAAGAATTTGACGAATTACGCTTACCAACTTTTTCAAAGTTTGTAATGCAGAATACAACAGCTATCCATTTGCACTTTTCACATAATCTATGGTTGCAGCTTACTTATTTTATGTATACATTTGAGCTATGGTTGCAGCTTACTTACTATAATGAGATGGGACGGAAATGGAAATGTCAAAACTATAAAGGATCGGGAATGGGATTTGTATTGATTTCCCATGACGGGAATCGGACGGAAACGGAAATGAAAAAAGAAATAACAGGGTGGGAATGGGTATAACGATCCCTATCCCATCCCACTGCCATCACTACCCACAACAAACTCAAGTCGTTTGGTAAAGGTCACTAAAACTGGATAATATTACTAGTAACTTTGAAGGACTGTTTGGTAGTCATTTGTAACAATTATTAATTAATAAAAGTAAATCCGAATTATGCTCTAATACCACCATTTACCCTTATTATTAATACCTAGGTAGGGGGTGGTATTATTAGTGGCCTCATTAATAATACTACATATACCCCCTAATCCCATAGCCCCTACCAAACGACTCGTCAGATCTTTTTAATCCTTAACTTAGCAAAACTCTTTAATAACTCTGCCTTTGCTTTTTTGCCGGAATCTTGTGGAATTCCGATCCAATTAAATCATGAAAAGACCTGCTCTCCTTGTCTTTCACAGAAGTTCCTCAAGAGTTTTGGATTTTCTTGTCAACCTCCTTACTTTTGTTCTTGTTTACAAACTTTGGAGTTGTTTCAAGATCACCGGTTAAAGCCATAAACCTCTCGTTGAAAGTTTCATCAGAGTGATCCTTTCCAGCCTTTAGACCAAACTTCCAACCAAGATTCCAAGTTCTTTCTGTTTCCTCCCTTGCTCTTTGTGCTTCCTCCTTTGCTTTGGGGTTTCCTTTCGATTGATTCTTGCTCTCCATGAAGATATTGACTTCCTTTTCAATTCCTTGCTTCTTGAAATTTGTTTTTTCCTCATCTTCATGACTTTACACTTACTAATCTTCTTTAGGGAGTTTTCGGATTTTTTGAAACAACACCTCTTCTTATCTGTTCTTTTGCAGGATACTTGTCTCCACAATGGTCTTGCTTTTTAGCAAAATTCGGGCAGTTAGACCCGGATGAGATTATCTATTCAACATCAATCGGTCCATGATTCTGATCAGCTCATCCAGCACCCATATTATGAGTTAGAGACCCATTACTCTTTAAATATTGACGCACATTTAAATTACCATGTGTCTGTAAGATAATCAACTCCTCTTTATTTGTTTGAGAAACGTTCCATTCCTTTTCATTCTCTAAGCCTAGCAAATTATTGAATGAAAAGAATTTAAAACTTGAAACTTTGTACCCACACCAGTCTTGATTGGTTATAGAATTAAGCTCATCAAGTTGAGAACGTAAGTGAAAATTCCTAAAGCGCGAAGTAGAAACACAACTATACATTTATGAGAAATATGTAAATCACCGCCAAAAAAATTCAATTCCCCCCTTTGCCCCAATGTTTAAAAAATTCCATGCCCTACATAAATTTCGAAAAGATGCCTCAAAGAATGTTTTTGTAAACAATTTTATTGAAACATTACTCACTTGACTACGTAAAAAAGAAAAGGGTGAAGATATGCTTGAGAATTACGAAGGAAATGAGCTAACCTTATATAACTCAGGACATTGTAAGGAAGACCAGCAATCCTATATTCATTCCAGACCAATAAGGAGCTTTCTCGATCTTTGGCATAAACGCAGGCACCAAGAAGGAAATCAAGATTTTTTCTTGAAGGACGAAGTCCAACATCCTTCTTGATTGCTTGAAGTAAATCCAAGCCAAACTGCACATCAACGGGCTCGTCGTCTACAACTTGGCAAAAAACCTATTCCACAGAATCAGACATAAAAAGTTTCCATTACCATGCCATCTAATAGAAAGTCATGCAAGAAATCACACTAAAGACTCTAAAGTTTTATAAAGTTGCATGCTAGAAAACAAGTTATTCGTTAAACTCTTCCTTTCATTTATAGGGGTTAGAAACAGGATCAAACCTCATCAAAAATAACTTCTTTCGCCACTACATTGTCGCAGAATTTATCCTTGAGTTGTTTGAGCAAATCAACAGTTGCACTAAACCACAGAAAGTCAGAAAGTATAAATATAAGAGTCAACTAATGAACAAAAAACTCGAATGGGAAAATGACAATGCATTGCCAGACCTCAAATTCTTGTACCGAATACAATATGAAATGACTCTATAGCAGCCTTCAAGCCATTTATGGGGATCATGCAATTGCTCTAGTAATAGAAGCAATCTGCCCAGCTCTCCTTCTGATTGAAGATGCTCCTGAGGGATGGTTCAAAGTTAGCAAAGTTCAAAGGAAATTAAAAGAAGCAAAAAGAAAACATAAAAATAGCAATAATAAAAAATACAATTTAAAAGAAAAACTCACAATAAGACTTATAATGGCTTTTGGCTCCAAATCAGCTTTGACTTGTTTTATTTCCTCATATACGTCTAGAGCATCAGACATTTGACCATTTGATGCAAGAGCCGAAACAAGAACACTTTTTATTTCATTTAAGTTCTTGACAGTTATTCCCTTATCCAAGACAACCTGCACAATGATTGGAACTTTATGATCAACATAAAACGGATAATGAGTTGGAGACCCGATTCGTGCGATTTAGAAATTGCAGACAAGAATCAGGTAAAACCCAAACATCTCCCTGAGACATCAAGTCAATATAAGACTGTACACCCCATAACGTAGCATAAGCATTAACCTCCTAACGCCCTATGTTTAATCCGCTATTCCACACTTAGCAAGATGGGTCTTAAGCCCCAAAATGGACTCAAAGAGCTGAAGAAGAATAAGGATATACATGAAAATCCTGGCTCTATCAGACTGGAAAAGAACCGAGTCAGGTGCCTAAATTGCATGAAAAAAGAAAGCTACTGGACATGAGTAACAAACACGAAATTGCATTTCAAAATTGAAGCTGATTCTATTCACGGTCACCAAGGACGTATCTCGCTTCACAATACATTATGTACTCCTTTCTATGAAAAGGATCCACTACAACTAGGCATATGTGTTATAGTGCAGGGTGGAACCAGTATGGATCTGAAGTCACAATTGGACAAACCCAAAACAAGAATCACAGTTGTATACAAAATAACTTCTCATAAAATCCAGAGAAAATTAGCACTATGTTGGGTTGGCTATAAACGAAAATGAGAACTGAAAAGGAGACGCTATATAGCAAATGTTACTGACCTTCTTTGCCTTCTCAAATTCCCCACAGGCTGCATATGCATTTATAAGTGCCATGAAAAAATGTTTTCTAGCTTGGACTCCTGACTTTCTTAGCTCACTGTGATACTACAAGTATACAACAGTTGGCAACTATTAGATTGATATTATAACACCCTCAGAAGCAATATTACATTCCGTAATATGTATCCAAATTATGAGGTAACAACATGAATATTCTAATCACTGCAGCTGCTATAAATAAGACCCACTTTGAGATGAAAGATAAATGTAAGTGAGATCAAGTACTTAAGATCCTTGTTAGCCATATCCCATGAATTATGCTAGAAAGAATTAAATGCCCACAAGCTAAAATAATTGCTCGGCTGATGGCAATCAAGTACCAACACATGTTGAATCCTCCATGAAACCAAAGCTAAGTTGCTGAAAAAGGGTACCAACAATGTACATCAAGTACCAAATTATCCCAGAATAATGTTTTCCCATGCATAGTAAGCCAGTTTTGAGAATGTTCAAGGAGAAAATCAAATATTAATCGAAGAACATTTCACTATGAGTTGACTCCTGAAATGCTTGGTGTAAAACTATTACTCAGGATAAGAGTTGTCCGAAGAGGTGGAATAGAGGAACAGAAGAAAGAATATCAAGGGTAAAAGAAAACCAAAACAAAGAGCAAGAAAACAACAAGGGCAACCCCCCACCTCCCCAGGAAAGGGGGGGGGGGGGAGAGAAGAAAAAGAAGAAGACGGAAGTCCTCAAATCCACAATTTTCTCTTGGCTATGTAAAGAATGGCGGTGATCAAGTTTGAAAACGTGAACTGCAAGTCTGCAATAGCATCTTCTAAATTGATGATGGACAGTAATATGAAGTCAAACCAGCAATGTTTAAGCAGATGCTCCACATAATTATACTTGGCGGAAGTTGGATTTCCCTGTAATGGTTGTACATTTATTATTTAGCTACAACAGAAACACCATGTCCCCTCCGCCGCCACCCTCCCCCACGGGTGCACAGGAACAAAAGGACACGACGATACACCTAGAAGTGAGGAAAGAAAAAGAGAAACACACAGTCCTAATTATAAGATAATAAGAGAAAGAGAACGGAATCAGTAGGTGAATTTTTATGAACTACAATCTAGTGTCATGCAATTTCACATTTTCTGTTTGTCAGGTCAATGATATTTTCCCCAAATATGATTACCTTATGAATATCTTCTGAACTGCGGCAGTTGTTGACGATGTAGCTGAAAGTTTGAGAATCTGGTTTTACATCTGCATCTTCCATTTCTTTGAGAACCCTCATTCCACCACGGAAGTTTTTCTGCAGAAAACTTGGCAAAAGAGTGAGACAAGCACTACATAAGTCGTCAATCAAGCAGAAGATATGTGGATCATTTGACTGGAATGCAAAGACATTAAAAGATCCCATTTTATACTACAGAGCAGCTGATTATACACTGTAGAAGGCATATATTTCTGGCTAAATACAACCTGCACCCTATCTACCACCTACTACATCACTTTTCTGTCTAGCCATATTTAGGCATTTAATCTTACTCCCAAACAACCTTTCTTAAAAATGAAGGAATTTTGCATGAGTGTAGAGCATGAAAACTTCTGAGGATGAAAGACCAGTTTGTGTCGAGCTATATTTGTAAGTATATAAACACTTCTACTTTCTCTCCCTCTTGCTCTCGTCATCTTTCTATCTTTTACAAGTACATATATGCTTTCTTTTTTTCTCATGTTTTAACTGAGTGCGAGGCTCAGACTACCCAAGAACTGATGTGGGTATATCATTTGATGAAAGAGATTGAGTTTAAGGTTTCTTTGCCAATGAAGTTGTGGTGTGATGACCAGGATACTATGCATATCTCCACGAATCCCATTTTCCATGTGAGCACTTAGTATATTGAGGTTGCCGCCATTTCGTGAGAGAAGATTTAGCAGAAGTTGATCTATCTTCCTCCTATGTGCACACAGGAGAGCAGCTCACTGATTTTGTTTACTAAGGGTCTTTTTTATTTTATACTAAGGGTCTAACTCGATGTGCCAGTGCATTTTATTTGTAACAAGTTTGGCATTATTATTATCGAGGCTCCAGCTTGAGGTGGGTGTTAACAGAGTTTTTAGTATAGGGGCTTGCCGTGTATTGGGCTTGTAAATATCTTTTCAATGTACTACTGCCTTCTCTGATTCTCTCTCAACTTTCTCTTTCGCTCCTCATTGACTATCACGAATCACATCATGCTTATCAACAACGAACTTTGCCTGACCAGTTTTCTATCTACAATCATCGGGGTATGGAGCAAAATGTCATGTATAGTTTGAATGTTATCCAATCCATCATTGATGTACCAACTACTTGCAATTCAGTCCATAAATTCACTTTCACAATACACGTTTTAGTATTACGATGTACAAAAATAATAACAGCTGTCAGAACTTAAACTGCTCTTATCTGAAGATGAGAAGATTTCAGGACTGGAAACCATACTGTGGAAATTATTTTAAAGAACTCCTCAAGATACCTATGACAAAACTTGAATTGGTAGCCTGATACTAAGGTGGAGACTGGATGCACCGTTTTTCAACAATGTGTTAAATAATTTGACGAATTAATTTAATGGGGATGTATAACTGAAAAATCCATTAAAAAACACATATTTTGGAAAGTCAATTTGTGTCCCCATGTCTGCTTTTTTCCCAACCACGACATAATAGCTACCTGTATGTAGACTTTTTCCAAGCAATTTCACTTTTGGAGAGAGAAGTCTTTATTTTTGCAGAGGATAGTGGGAGAAACTTGGAAGGTTAAAATATGGGTGGGATAGGATAGTTATCGGTGGCGACTGGTGAGGTAAGAGAACATTGTTGGGTATAATTTTTGTCTGAAAAGTGTATAGTGTAATAATTTAATAATGAAGTGATGTAAATTTTGTCCGAAAAAGTGTGGGTTAATAGTATAAATATATAAATAAAGTAAAAGTTGTCTGAAGTGATGATAGTAAAATAATGTAAAATGGAAGAATTAATGAAGTAGAGATCAAGTTTAGTTACAATGGATGAAAAGATGAACAATTTAATGAAATACACAGCAACCAATCCCCACCTAACTCTAGCTAAAGCTATTATTTAGACGTATCTCATAACAAAATTTTGCTGTCTCTTCCTTATTTTGTTAAACAACACGGGACACTTACGTATGATTATATTTGTTTCTGCTATATTAGAAAGCTAAAAATAGATAATAGTTTCACAAGTGATGAAGCTTTTCTAAATTTTCTACATAAATATACACAATTTCCAAGTGATTAAACAATCTCCATCAAGTTTTCAAATTGTCTTCAGAACATTTTACATTGAATGCTTATTGCTGCAAGCTGTGATTTTAATACAAGTTACAACCAATCCGATGAACTCTTCTCCTAAAGACAGTAACAAATCTGGGATTTGTATGTAATAAGAAATAATTCATAATTCATAATATATTCTAGAGCAATTCCCAATGCAAAATATATTTAGGAAAATATATTAGATGTGCAACGTGTTATAAATTACTAACAAATGCAGTTATATTAAAGAGCGTGTGAAAATAGAAACTCCTTCTGTCTCAAAAAGTCTACTGATGTCTTACAAATTTTAAGAAAATATTCAAGATTATATGTCTTTCTGTTTAATAGCCTCAAGTGGAGTCAACTCAATTGGATCCACGTCACATCTATCTCACGACTAAATAGGGTGCTACGGACTTGGTTCTCAAAAGAAAAGGGGACTCTCTCTATAATAAGGAATTGTAAAACCAGATTAGTAGAAGAAATCCTACTCTTAATATGCTGGATTTAGATTTAAGAGCAAGTTGAAATTTGAATTGAAATTTAGAGGCCCATATAACCAAAGACATGAAAAGGAAATACGATAAAAGAACAGAAAACTAGGGAGGAAGGAAGGGGCTTGTAAACAGAAATTTGGAGAGAAGTATGAAAAGATAGAGATAATTGCATAAACCAATTCTCTAACTTTCCAGTGCTTTCTTATCCATTACCAGCAAAATTCTCTGTTTAATTCTCAAAGTTTGGGAAAGATGCAGATAAGTAATCTAGACCATTACCTTTCGCAAAAGCATTCATGAATCCATTACACGAATTTAGAGAACTGCCGAAAATTTTAATAAATTTAAACAATCAAACCAAATATAACATGAAAAGAGGAACTAACCTCTCGGAAATACCCAATCATTATCGCATTGTACATGTTGGCAGTTGGCATTATATTAATTTTCCTCGCACGCTTGAGCATGCGATATGCACTATTAAACTGCAAACAGTGAACAAAAGGGAAACATGTAGGTCATCCACATGCAATCCTAAATTCCAAACTTATTGATTATGAGCAGCACGTCAAATGTGCACAATGCTACTTACATCCTTCATTCGCACATATAAAGTGATCATAATTCTGAAGGTCTCATTATTTGGATCCAACTTGTGGCAGCATATTGCTGAATAGATGCGATGAACCTTCCAATCAAATAAACAAACATAAGAAAATATAATCTACTCAAAAGAGAGAGCCAAAAATGTTTGTTCCCTCCAAAAACCAAGAGTGTAAGAAGTTATTCTTTCTGAAGTTAATACGCATCCAAGCTCTAATACAAACTTTCTGAAGTATATGACTAACCCAAGCATAACCAAAATCAAAACTAGCAAAGAGAAAGAAATTCAAATTCTGTTTACATGATAGCAACTTAGTGGTCCTAAAGGTAAATGATATAAAAGAAGAAATAATCACCTCTTTCATTCAATCATTCCTTTCTTTGTATTTCACTCATTTATGAGTTGGTTATGTCATAATAGTAAACTAAGGGCAGTTTACCTCAACCACACACTGATTTGCAGCCTCATGGAAACAATCCTACCGTACTTCACCAATCCACCAAGTTTGAGGTGATCAGAAGCAGTGTTTAGAAAGGAAAGGGTTCCCTCCCTCCAAAGCGGACAGGAAAACTTTCCGGTTTTGATTTACTATACTTTTTAAGGGTTTATTATACTTTAAAGGAAATTGCGAATTATCCATAGCAGAACATCATTTGAATCAGAATCAACACCAACGCCTTGGGTAGTGTTTCCATGGCATTGAATGCAGATAATTTCATGATGTAAGATTCTTTACCAGTGCCATAGGGGCACTTGATAGCAAAATCCTAATCATTTTGGAATATATGATCCTTAAAGAGGTAAAAGGAAGAGGGTTTAAAATAACGATGTGAAATCAAGGACCCACTAATTTATTGTCAAATACAAATAAGAACAGAAATTCGTTTAGGATACGCAGAGAGATTCACCTTGTCAATTATTATGCAGAAATCATTATGTGAGAAAAGAATGAAAACATACCAAATTGTACTCACAACTGTCCAAACATGCATTTAGTATTTTATGAAATGTCTCTCTTGATACGCTCAACTCTGCTCCAAGCATCAAATCAACTAAATCAAGCGCCACATGTACCTGTTAGAGACATTACATGCAAATATCACAAGTAAACCCTACAGTAGTTGAGGATAAGAAGAACACATACATCTAGGGGAACATTTGGTACACAAATATATAGTGTTTGGAGTGGGTGACATATCCAATCTATAGAGATCCAGGAAGCAAGAATTCCCATTAACATCTGGGAACATGCACTCACGAGGGTACTTCACTAGTTATTTGCAATCTGATATTTGATTTCTATCAAGTCCCCTGAGAGAATTTAAATGTACTGTGGTTGACCTCTAAATCTTGATCCATGGTCATCAAAACTTGTGAAAGCAGGCTCCAGGAACTAAAAGCTTATTGTATAAGGAACTAATAGACACTCCGGCAGATTTTTCAAGAAAGGAGGGCCCCAACACGTAACTAGATAGCATGTCTACATGATTTCATTATTTCATTATCGAGTTTCCTCTAAATGAAGACCAGAAACCCCTATATATAGTTCTTGACTGTTGCAGCCACCACCAACTCTACTGAATCATGTGCATATGTTATAGGAACTCCAGAGTTTTTTATATTTGTCCACATTCCATGCTCCTTAAAGGCACCAGAATACACATCTCTCTCATGATAGTAAGTGCATATCAAATAATGTTCCAAAATATTTGTGTCAATTCATGTATAAACAGGTAGCAATGGCTGCCACCAAAACAAAACAAAAAAAGGTGTACCCCAACCCATCCCTGGCTGAAGCTGATCTCCATACACCATAAGTGCCCCTAGTCAGCATCTAGAGAAAGAGAGACTTACAGACCATGAATATGAATACATACCTTACGTGATTCACAGGAGAATCTAATGAGCTTTTCATAGGGTACATGTGAAGAGTTGACCTCAAATTCTGCATTCAAATCTTTGATCTTCGAAACAACATCTTCAACCTTCAATAAACCAAGTCAAGTGCAAGAGAAAAAATAAGAGTTGGATCCCAAAGTAAATGTCAAAACAATTTGACCAATCAGAAACTTCGTCCGGTGAACAGCTATGTAGAGAGTCTTGATTCAACAAGGACAGGTCTGAAATCTATCTATCATGAAAATTTCTGGCCCAGACTTTACAACAATCAATACTGTAAAAGCAGCACACCAACAATACATTAAGATCTTACTTGCATGAAGTGAATCCATCCAGAATAATAACGCTGCAAAAGCTATCTCGCAAGTAAATGAAGTTAACTTCAGGTTTTCTTTTAGTTGTGTAAAACCTTCTTGAAAGCATATTTCACACAACGGAATTACATAGGGGCCATTTCCGGATGGTGTCATGGTACTCACACCGAATCTGGTCAATGCCTCTACGAACCAGCCAAAACGTATGTTACACAACGGTGTCATTAATTTTACTAACTATAGTGTTAATGACGTTAAACTTTCAGTTCCAACAACCATGCAAAATTCGCATGAAGTATGATTCAAACTCTGATAAACCTGAGCTGAGAACAACATATCCGACCACTAAACTATTCGGTACTACAGTGCAAAGTAGCCCACAATATTATATTCAAATCCTCATTTTTTTCCGAAATTTTCCAATATATTCACCATTAAAATTCAAGTACCAGTTACACCTCCGAGAGAGAAAACATTTAATTTATTTTGAATAATCCACATACTTTTCCTCTCACTAAATTGGGCAAAAATCGAGGTACCCTATTTTAGAACTAAATGAATAATATTATTAAGTAGTACTACATTAAAAATTAGAGTGCATTTAGGTCAATTATCAGCTTAAATTGTATTATGTTAATTTCATTATAAATAACATACTAAACAATATTTAGAATGTATCCAGTTAGGGATAATCGCATTTTAGACCCTAAAATTTCCGTAAAATTGTCAAACAAGCCCCCAGGTTTCATTTATTGCAGATTAAGCCCCAACGTTAGTATTTTATTGCATTTTA
>JAOWAN010000014.1:10933186-10944326 GCA_028566635.1 Lobelia cardinalis
AACCGTTTAATACGGGGCTTAAAATGCAATAAAATACTAACTTTGGGGCTTAATCTGCAATAAAATAAACGGTTTCCATCCAAAAAACCTTAAAATGCAATAAAATACTAACGTTGGGGCTTAATCTGCAATAAACAAAACCTGGGGGCTTGTTTAACAATTTTACGAAAACTTTAGGGCCTAAAATGCGATTAACCCATCCAGTTAATTATCAACTTCCAAAAATGATCAGAACTTAAGAAAATATTTAGAACACATCAAATTTACTCAAGAGATATGCTTAAATACTCGTGTAAATCAGGGTGAATCGATTGAACCAATATCAACTTACATCATTTCAATGATTGTCTAATAGGTGCTATAAGTCGATGAAAAACTAAAATTCGTGGTAAATGAATGTTAAATAGCAAATTGTACACGATGCAGGTAGTCGTGAATTGAAAAAGGAAAAAAGAATCACGCCTCCAGTTGCTGCTTCCATCACATAATACCCTCGATAGTTGTTCCTGTTACACCGTATGGGATTGATTGAAAAGATCTTTTATTACCTTTTTTTAAAATAAAATAAATGTACATGGATAGAAAATAATTTATCACTGAAAATGAAATAACATAAGGTACAAAGAACAGAAAGTTACACACCTTAATTAATAAGGCGTAAATTAATGAAAGAATATTGTTAAAACGAGACACCAAAAACCGAGAGTTTTGATGCATGCTAATTCGCACCACCGGTGGATTGGATGATAACCCACCCAGCATCAGACTTCAGAGTAACTAAAATTCTCTACATGGAAATGGGTTGCATGTGAGATTTGGATATTTGTTATATGGGCTGAGGAGCCGCACAATAGAAACTGACGGTCAAGATATTACTAATAGTTCTTAGAGTTCCTAATTTAATTAGTTTTTAGTAGAGCCACCCCCTATATATATATATATATATATAATTATTATATGCAAGGGATAACTCCGGGTACAACTGCATGTGAGATTTGGATAATTTGTTATTATAGTGGAGTAACTAAAATTCTCTACATGGAAATGGGTTGCATGTGAGATTTGGATAATTTGTTATTTGGGCTGAGGAGCCGCACAATAGTAACTGACGGTCAAGATATTACCAATAGTTCTTAGAGTTCCTAATTTAATTAGTTCTTGGTAGAGCCACCCCCTATATATATATATATATATATTTATTTAATTATTATTTATTTTATTATATGCAAGGGATAACTGTCGGGTACAGCTGCAAGAGCAGTTTATTGCACAACTCAGTTATAACTCTTCGAGGAAAGGTGCTACTTGATGAGGTACTATGTCTTGTTAATTAAATATTAATGTAGACTCCATGCACGGCTTTAAAGTAGTGCTAAAGATCACAATTCCGCTGATTAATAAGCTACAACCGCAAGCACGTCATTTTATTATATCACGAATAACACTTCCTCATTCCCTACTGGACACCCAACACTGCTAACTAATGGAGAAAACCAAATTTAAGAAATGCAATCCAAATCAAAACGCTCACCTACTTGAAAGCAGCCTCCCAAGCAACTAGAGATAAAATCATGTCTTATGAATCCAATTTACATTATCCCTGGGATCATCTTTATTAACCAGTAACTAGGACAAGCCCTGGAGAAAGTAAAAGGCAACTGAGGCACCAAATTTTGGCCATGTGCCTCAATTGAATTTCAACCAATTCTGTAACTTCTGTTGGTCAGAGTACTGCAGCAACAACAACTACCGAATAACTGATAGTGGGTGAGCGACCTACGCAATCATCTTTTCTCTACATCTGGATAAAGTTGGAGGACAACACAACGTCCTCATTCATGACTTCAGGCCATGAGGTATCTAGTCAATGTTATACTTTACGGACACGTGATGCAGAAGGCAAAAGTGTGACAGATCCAGGGAGGTGGAAATCATAGAGCTGGTGCAACCTTGTGCGTAATAAGGACTAATTGGAATGATTGTGATACTCAACATAAATTAGAATCAATCAACATGTGTGTGAGCGTTTTTCAATTCAGGGATGATCACGACAGGTATGACCCCAGCAACCACCCACCTTGCGCAACTGATGCTTCCCTTCAATCTAAAGTTTTCTGCCAAAGGAAGAGCACATTTTTTACCACTCACATTGTAAGATGTAACTTTCTGGCCCTCTCTCCATGTATATACATATGCCATCTTTGACATGTATCTTCGGTCCCCAATATGGCATTTTCCCCCCTCATTTCAAGTCTTAATATAACATGCAAAATACCATCCCTCATAGTTGGTAGAAAGTTTTCCTCTATAGCTATCTCCACTAAAACACAAGCAATGAAGCAATTATTGGTCCACTTACAGCAAATGCCAACTCCTGAGGTTACACATGGGCAAGATGGAGGTTGATATACATCCTCGCCACACAGCTTAGATTAAAAACGAAACATTCATTAATCAATTCAGAGAAATAGTCGAGAATCAATTTTGAGTACAAGCCTTGAAGCAGTTGTAGGCTTCTCCCTTGACCAGGACATCATGGGCTAGAACTATAAAAACAGCTCTATGTTTTCAAGGTAAGGCTGTGTCTATTAGACCCTAAAAAGAACCCAGACGCAAGAGCCTGGGACCTGAGTACTAGGCACCCTATTGCATTACTTTTGGTAAGCATAAACTCACATTGTCCATCTGTGTCTTTGTTAAACTGAGCATCCGTCAAACACTTTAAAAAGCTTAGATCATGAATCCACAACCAAAAATTGGGAAAAGCCTCTGCATGGTCAATCTTGTGAATTCAGCTGCATAAGAAACGACATTGTCTCACTTCGCCCATGCTCAGGCTTTGACGCATAAACAACAGTGTCTTTTATTGCTAAGATTGTTTCCACCAGAACAAGAGGGCAATGAAACATTCGCCATGAACTCCTCAGGGACCCACCTGGGCGGAACCACAACTCTCAATTTGTAGGCCTAGGTTTTTGTATGGGAGTCTCACTTCCTGAAGCTGAAACCAAATTTGCAATCCCATTAAAGTGGTAAAGGCCGAAGAGCTTTTTCCCCATCAAACCAGTTGAATTATTCAAGCCTTCTAAAGCTCTTGTCCATATCCAAGGGAACCTGCCAGAGTTCACTCCATACTTTAAAACCCAAATCACAAAGGTGGTAAACCTTTCAGCTGGAAGGTTAATATTTCCTCTTTAAGCACTTGATGGAAACCTTCAACACTATTAAAAACACCCCCACTCTGATCTTGGCATTTCACTCAATCACACTCTCTTTCTCTTCACTTGACTGGTGAAGTAAAACCCCCTAATCAATTGGGTCGCAGGTTCTCTGTCCTAACTTCAGAAATTGGGAGAATTTTTTTCTATTTTCCCTCTAAATGACGAGCCTGTGGAAGAATGGGGGTGAATTAGGGTTTTAAAGTTTGTATTTCTCCCTAATTTTAAATGATTTTGAAGATATAAGAAAATAACTATCCAAATGCCACACGAATTATGCCGCGTTGGAGGCCAAGCAGGGCCGTTAATTTTTTTAACTCGTAATTGACGAAAAGAATTTCCCATTGATCGTATTTTTAGTTTAAGGTTATTTAAAACAGTATTAAAGGTCAATGATAATGCCAGGAACCTTCATGAAAGTATGCTGGTTAAAATATGAATTTTTCCCTATTACTTATTAGGAAATTGCGGGTACTGACCTCAAAAGATTAGCAATGTCCAACTCCAACATATGAAATTAGTTGAGTGTTTCACCACGAAATACAGCACCACTACAGTACTCAGCTCAACTCAACCTTAGGCTCAATACTTGGGTTTGGAGACATGAATCCTTTTGCGCACAAATCAGCAAAAGAAAAAGAGAAATGAACTACACATTGAAAATACTAGATAAGCTAATTTTGATCACAACTAGATTCACATTTAGATTGAAACAACCACCAGTAACAAAAACTGATTCAACGAATCAATTTTCCTGGGGGAAAGTTTCTCATTCAATTGCGACCTTAAGGAAATTACCAGCAGAATTCAAGAGTTCCTCACCGATGATTTTGGCATGTTAATTGCATATTTAAAGATTAAGCTAGATAAATCTTCTTCTCCAATATCTGCATTTACAATAACAATGTATTAATTATTATTATTAATCCATACATCTCAGGTATCATCTACCTTGTCACAACCAATATCAAGAGCCCAAAATTCAAACAGATATATGTACATGTCTACACAAACCGTAACAGAAAGAGATTTTCCATTTTCTCATGTTGACAAAGCATAACACTTAATCCTGAATTTTGGGATTAACCTTCCAAGTGAAAAAGCACCACGTGTCCTACAATTTCTATAAGGAAAAATATGCCCAAATTATGTCTCTAAAAGCAAAAGCCAAGTTGAACCAATAACTTCTAATAACAGAACTTGCATTAAGAAAACATGGTTGCAATATGCGTCATATAACAAAAAAGGATTGTGAAGTTACCAAATGTTTTGAGTTGTTTTAGGAACTTCTTTGCAAATGACTCCAAAGAAAGCCTTCCCAATGATATAAAGATAGTTGCTAGATTGTCTGCTGAAGAAACTTTCGTTATGTCAATAGTTTCTAGTAGCAACAACACCTCCTTCTCTCGGTTACCTTTGCAAAATGCTACCAGATAATTCGCTGCAACATCAAGTATCATTCATCACAGTGAGATTCCGTAAATCAAGTTAAAGGTGCATATAGATTTTGCAAAGGTCGTATTGAATTTATTCTAAAAAAACATGCACATGTAATATTGTGAGAGAAGCCATCAAGGATAGGAAAATGTTTCTCTTTTTTTTTTTCTTTATGAGGATTGTTAGTGGTTCCCCACCTACCCCCAACGTGACTCGAACCCATAACCTATTAGAAACATGTGAGGCTTTCTACCACTAGACTGCACCTCGTTGTTAGGAAGGAAAATGTTTCTCGTCGGTATTCACCCAAATCATATGTGGACCTCCATTGTTGATGTAGGATAGACCAACACAAAACTTTGAGCACGATAATTTCAGAGAAACCATTCCAAGAAATAACTTAACTCTTGTCTGCTTATAACCCGGTCGTAAGTGACTAGTTTATTAAATGTTCATCTAATTATCTAGGCCACTTCGACGACATTCTAACTAAAGTTTATGAAATGTCTCGTACTCCTCAAATTCTCGAACGAACATGAGGAGTGAATTGTGGGTCCCTTATTGGGGGATTCCATCCAAAAATCCCCAGTCTATGGCAAATTGGTTACCTTCTAGCTGGAACACTTTTTTGAGGTGACTAGATGCCCAATGGGCCACCTATATCTTCTTTAAATGGAAATTGTCAAACATGTGGAGAAGACATAGACACGTACACACAGTATAAGTAATTTCAATGGTCTGTTTATGCAGTATATACAACAAACCCCACTTACATGCCTAATAATGTGTCATAGGGACTTGTGGCCTCCATTTCTCAATGAAAAGTAGCAGGATTAAATGCATTTCCCAACAAAAAACTTGAATAATGATGTTGCTTGCGTACTAGGCACAAACCTTTTAAGCTTGCCTTGTCTCCATCATCACGATCTGCGATACTATTATAGAGCTCTTGTATTTTATCTTCATTGCCAATACTAATCCAAAGCATCATCTCGTAATACCCAAATATTGGAAGTGAATCAGGATTATCATCTTTTATAATGTCTCCGAAGAAAAAGAATTCTTTAACCATACCCATGTCTATAAGATACATAAGATATGGACCATAAGTTTCTTCCTTTATTTCGAAACCCTGCTCCCTCATTGTTGTGAAGAGCTGATAGGCCTTGTAGTTCTGCTCTAAAATGGTGTCTTCATCTTCTGTTTTCCTGGCCTCATCTATGCAAAGACGTATCAATGCAGTAAATTCTTTAGCACCAGTTTCACGTCCCAATTTACCAAACACATTTACGGTAGTATATGCCCCTAGTTGCTTCGCACACATGTTAACAAGCCGTTCAAAATGGTCACCTAGCGAACTCCTATAGACCCACTTTTGCTTCCTTTCACGTGATACTTCTTTCCGACGCAATGATACGCTGATCGGAGATATACCAGTAAACCATGGCATAACCACCTCATACAAAGGTTTCTTATCGATGGTCAAATCAGAAACCATACCAATATCTGATTCTCCTGCATTTGGAAAACAAGTCGTAAATGATGTGACAGAACCCCAAGGGCTTCAACTATTCAAGTCTAGTATATTAAGTCAATGGATAAATTAAAGAGCTATGCAAGCAATCGACTACGCATTCAGTCAATACATCAAATGTGCAATGCTGTCATAGACATAAAACATTCAATCTCAACTCAAAAACATTCTTTTAAGGAGGGAAATACTTCCATTCTAATGAAATTCACAGTGCACTCTGAGGGAAAAATGCAATAACTGTGGGTTAGGAAAAAGGTTTTGCCTTGCCTCCGATTAAGCAGATACAACAAAGATAACTGTCGAGCAGTTTGAATACTTGCCAGACAATATGGAGGTAATTTCGCAGGATAATTCCTCTGTCGAATCTGAATACAACACCACCACATATTACACTGGTTAGTAATCTTCAAGCATTCATATATTCAACTATAACAAACTTAAAACATATATTTAAAATATATATATATATATATATATAAAACCCTATGGTTCATGTTTCGTACACAACTATGATCATTAGATTTCCATAGCACGAAAAGGAATTACAATGCTACATACAAAATGAGCACCGAGTATACTCACCCACCGTGAATCTTTTAAATGCAAGTTGAACTACTGGGGAGTGCAATAGCCAATATGTACTAATACAGCATTGAAATAAATGACCATTGTTGCTTCCGAACAAACAATAAAATATTTTGATGAAATATTTTGATTTTCTCAAATATTATGAAAATATGACTTGTAGTAGTATTTTTACAAAGGTTAAAATTTTATTTGCTCAAACCCACTACAAAATTGCCAAAATCAACTTGAACATTGGTAAATTGACCATAAAATTCAAAGCATTTCCCCCCTTCAAATGGAATTGTGGTAGTGGCAATTACTTAGAAAGCATGTGTTTGCCGAGAAACGACATAGAACCGAGTGAGTTATGAGAACAAAGATCAGTTTCAACAATGGCAACAAGTTGCTCGATGAAGTGCCAAGGCATACCGGAACGAGAGCCAGGGGCCAACGATTCATCAAGATGAATGCTAACGGGTTCTAGTTTCCTGAGAGGTCCTGGGGAGGAGCGAGAGGGTTGGAACAGGTCGAGGAGACTGTTACCCGACGTAGAGGGAAAAGTGTCGACGGAGGATACGCAATGTTTCAGGGCTGCGTCTTCGACGGCAGTTGTCTTGGGTGAACCTGAGACGGAAGCTGCGTAGGCCGTCCTGGCGGTGGAACGTAAGAGCTTGCCAATCCTCTTGACCTTGGAGGCGGGCATGGATGATCAACTGGGGGCTCTGCACCGTATTCTGCTGCACGCTTCGCCTCACTTCACTGCTGGGTTAAGTGACAACTCGTTAATGACCCAACGCCCAAGAAAAAGTGCCTCTTAGTTCCCTTTTCTGTTTGTGGCACTTTGGTAATTATGATGAACCTTTTTGCATTAATTTAATCCAAAATTAGCATAAGTGCATAACAAAAAAATGTTTTTTTAAATTTTTTCAGTAAATATTTATACTACCTTAGAATATTTGTATATATTTTATATTTTATTACTTCCCAATTATAATTATTAAATATTTAAAATTTTGTGTATTACTTTTATATTATTCTAATAGTTCTCATTATTTTATAAAATTTAATTATTAAATATTTAAATGTCTAGTGTATTGTATTTTTGTATTACTTCTCAAGAAATAAGTTTTATGATTTAATTATTGATTAAGTTGATTATTAATTAACTTAATTATTGAAGGTCTTTCGTACTTTTAATGATCATACGTACCAAAATCAATATATTGTATTTAATTACAAATTAGTTAACATATTATTTAATTTATATTTAAGTTAATTAATTTAATTAATTAGATACTCTATAATATTATCTAATTGCTATTATAAAATATATGAGTACTTAAATATAGTATGACTAGTGTAAGCCGGTGCCCGAGGACACGACACTTTTTTTTAATATTTTAACATCCTAATTATTATAAAAATTAGATGTAATAATTAAGTTTATATGAAATAGATGTTATAATTTGAATTTACAAAAGCTTTACGTAGAAAATTTCGTTACAATAAGCATGCATATTATTACAAAAAAATTAGTCCTTTTCTTTACAAGTCAGTCATAAGTTGCTTGGATGACTAACGGGTCTTCACGACTTTTGCTCCAAATAATGTAAGAATTCCAGCCATGTAATTTGTAGCTGCGAAATATGTATAAATAATCACTTTAAGCTCCAAAGCCCATGAGATGACCTAAATGGATAAAATCACGTAAAATCAACGCATTATCTCGAAATAAATGTATAAAATACACATAATTATGAGGCTAAAATATATGCATATTTTGCGGCTATCAATAACTCTTGTTAAATGCTAGTTATCATTACAACACTTGTTATTACTTCTTGATCTACTTATGTAATCTATTTGTTAAAGATTCATACAAAAACTTAAAATAGATCTTATAAGAGTGCATTGACCATTACAAATTGATAAAATAAGACTATTAATTCCATCAAGAATAGTGACGAGAACATTAATTGAAAAAAAAATTATCTCATAGACATGAACAATAATTAATGTTTACCTCCAATCCATTAGGATAATGGATTAGTGCCTCATAATCTTTTGAAATACAATGAAAAAGTCTATCATAAGAATGTGAGAGTTGACTTAAAAGCTTTTGGAACATCATCTTATATAGGTGATTTCGGTAGGGCAATCATACCAAAATTTCATTACCATTATCATTACCAAAAAATTGGTAATGCAAAATTCATTACCATTGCCCTACCAAAATTTAGATATTACCAAAATCGGTAATACCGAAATTTCGGTAGAGCACGGTAGGGCATTGGCATTACCAATTTTTGGCCCTAAGTTAAAAAAAATTCAAAATTCAAATTACAAGTTAAATTAATTCACACTTGTATGTCAAAGTTAATTGTTATATTTTAAAAAATGCATCGAAAGAGACCAAAAAACTCAAATTACAAATCTAGGAGGCCAAAATTCTAATCACTTCTATAAATATCAACATTACAAAATCATTAATTTTTAATTGAAGTATTGTAGAGGTAGAAGGATTATGGTTTAAAATTTTTTAAAATAGTAGTGTGTAAGAATATAATATGTAAATTGATTTTTTTTTTATTTTTTATGTGATATAAATGCAAAATTACTAAATTATCCCTATTTCGGTACGGTAATGGTAATACCGTGGTAATGATATTCATTACAATTATCCTACCAAAAATTTCGGTACGATACGATAATGGTAGGGCAATTTTTCGGTAGAGATTTTTTGATAATTTTCGGTATGGTACGTTAGGGTAATTGATATTTTTTTCAACCCCTAATCTTATATATATAGGACTGCCTACATGCCCTACTGAATACCTAAGAAAATACTAAAATCAATAAAACAAGAATTTTCGTAAATAACCTTGGCACGACCGTGACCGAAAGTGGCACGACTGTGACCTCCTTTTTGTTGGCTTTGGACGAATTCTTCTGTCAGCTTTCTTTTTTCAGTCTTTGAACTTCAATATTCTCCAAACCGGTCCTTATTAGCTCCAAAATTGCACCTCTTCTCTTACTTTGGCATCAACAATTCAGAATTTTTGAAATATACAAAACTAATCATAGCAAACATAAAATCATATGTAACTATGTCAAAATAATCATAAAAATAGCATAATTATTTGAGTGCTATCAACATGAGAATCTTATTTTAAAATAAATGAAATATTAAGTTAAAAGTTGCTATCATGATGAAAGTACAGGGTCCATTTTATTAAATTGAAACATTTAAGCTCAAAATGCTAAGTTGAAAAATGTACGCGACAAAAATGATGATAGCAACCACACAGTTAATGAGATAATTATTTTCATCTAAAATGTTGATGTGAAAGATGTTTAATTTGATAGAAATACAAAGTTTATAGTTCACATTAAAAAAAAAAAAAGTGGAATACAGAGACTTTAAAGAGGGAAAGTGAAAAAATTATGTAAGCTATGTAACACTAATCCTCTGAATAAGATATCACTTAAAATTTGATGATCTTTTCAATTGAACCACTAGATTTCAAAATTCGAATCAAATTATTTAATTTATGGGTCTTTCCAATTGAACAAATTTTTTTACTGATTAGACTCCACATAAATTTACATGACTACAAGAGGTGTGTTTGTTAAAATTCTAAGGAAAAAAGAGAGGTCTTTTTGATGTACATGATATATTGCAAACTTTATAGTCTATCAAATACAATTTAAGTGGATTTGGAAGAAATTAGAATTGTTGTTATCGTCTAGGTAAATGATGTTGGGTTGCCAAAGGACGAGGTTGATTATGTTGATCAATTAAGTGTATGTTAGCTTAAAGCTTCAATTAGAAAGATAATTTTTGGTGCTATGATATAATTTTTGTAATAATTAAAAAAAAAGATAAAGCGAGAAAAAATAATGAAATAAAAAAAATATCATGTTATATTGTGTTTATGATCGAAGTCTAAGTGTACTTGGCACCGAAGAAGCGGACTTTGACCTTTTAGCAACAACTTTGTTAAGCATGGTGAGTTGCAAGATCCGAAACCCAGGCTCCGTTGTCACCATACTCCCATGCTTCGTTCTCCGCTCGATGATCACCACATAGTCAGTTAGGGCTCGGATGCTCGCCACGTTGCTCATTTCGTAGGGTCTACTAGCAGCGTATAAATCATCTCAGCCGCTCAATGAGATTCGACCAATTATTCTAGCTGTCGAGCACCGGAGTACGATAACTCACGGAGCACTGGTTCCGATTCATTAAGTTGCAATAGGAAAGAGAGAGAGAGAGAGAGAGAGAGAGAGAGAGAGAGAGATAAAAAGAAAAAGAAAAAGAAAAAAAAAAAAAAAAAAAAATATAAAAATATATAGAGATATAAAAAAAAAAAAAAAAAAAAAAAAA
>JAOWAN010000014.1:10976638-10988053 GCA_028566635.1 Lobelia cardinalis
TAGCATGGCCATGCCGGTCAGCTGGCGTGCACGTTTCCTCACAAACGGCCACGCCATGCCTTTCATTCTAACCAACCACAGCGACCGGACGACAGCAACAATACTTTAGTATGATTATACTAAACTAATTCTCTTAAATGAATCACTTTTTTTTTTAGTATGATTATATTTTAATTTTTAATCTACGTATACGTATAGATATTTAAAATAATTGTGATCAAACTATATTAAAGTTTGAAAAATTTTACTATATTAATCTTTTCAAACTTTTTTTTAATCTATAGTTAGATTTATATAAGATTTATGATTTAATTGTATTAATTAAATTAATTAAAAAATAGATAAAAGAGTACCTTTGTATAATAGCTAAATATGAGGGAGGACAACGAAATTTAACAAATTTAAAGAGGGAGCTGTCATAAATAAGTTGGGGACAAAGAGTTGACTTAAGAAAATAGTTATATCCTAAATAATGCAGTCATAATATTAGTATCTTCTGTAATTAGGAGTAATCAAAAAAGAGGATTTATGCCCTTCATTTATTTCAATCGTAGCCATTTTTTATTTATGAAGTATCTTAATGTACATAAATATTATATAATATATATAACATAATTAATAATATACATAAAAATTATATGTGTATAATTTTAAACCGTTATGTGCATCAGGCACTCCGTATAATTTTCACAATTATTCTTTAGTTGACCAGATGCGCTTAATCACCCACCCAAAAGACGGCATCTATTCATCTTTAAATTAACGGCCCCAAATCGATCACTTTCTCCGGCCCCTAATCGATGTAAACAGCCACTTTTTATCATCTATTAACACACTTCAAAACATGAGAAGTTCCCATCTCTCGTCTGCAGCATATTTTCAGCACCATGGAGTCCCAAAACCATCACAATCTCCCCCCACTCCTCCCCGAAGCCGCCCCACATCCTCAGGCGACGAATAATTCCCCAGCCTACGCCGTCGAAAAGATAAAAAATAATTTGATTTTTCGGTCCAAGTGGGCTGAACTAAATGGTGCAATGGGGGACTTGGGCACCTACATTCCTATAGTGTTGGCACTAACACTAGCTAGTCACCTCAACCTTGGTACCACTTTAATATTCACCGGGGTCTACAACATTGTCACGGGTGCGATTTACGGTGTCCCAATGCCCGTCCAACCTATGAAGTCGATAGCCGCGGTGGCTATATCGAATCCCAGTTTCGGGATTCCCGAGATTATGGCTGCAGGAATTTGTACCGGCGGGATTTTATTTTTACTGGGCATGACGGGACTAATGAAGCTAGCGTATAAGCTCGTTCCATTGCCCGTTGTTAGGGGGATTCAGCTAGCACAAGGGCTATCGTTCGCTATGACCGCAGTTAAGTACGTTCGGAAAGTGCAAAATTTCTCCAAGTCTAAATCTGGTGGAGAGAGGGAATGGGTAGGGTTGGATGGGTTGATTTTGGCTCTTGTTTGTGCTTGTTTTATCATAATCGTTAATGGTGCAGGTGATGAAAATGAAGATACAGAAATGAATGATCAAGGAGAAAGTAGTAATATTAGCAAAAGGAAAAGGTTGAGGAGACTTGTAGGTTCTCTTCCCTCAGCTTTTATTGTCTTTTTGTTGGGTGTGGTTTTGGCTTTCATAAGAGGGCCTGAAGTGGTCAAAGGGTTTAAATTTGGGCCATCTGCTATAGATGTTGTGAAGATCTCTAGGCATGCTTGGAAGGAGGGATTTATTAAGGGCACAATTCCACAATTGCCCTTATCCATCCTGAATTCTGTTATAGCGGTTTGTAAGTTGTCGTCGGATCTTTTTCCGGGGAGGGAGGACATATCGGCAACCTCGGTTTCCGTGACGGTTGGGTTGATGAACCTAGTGGGGTGTTGGTTTGGTGCCATGCCATGTTGCCATGGTGCAGGGGGGCTAGCGGGGCAGTACAAATTTGGGGGCAGGAGTGGTGGGTGTGTGGCCCTTTTAGGAGCAGCCAAGTTGGTGTTGGGCTTGGTTTTAGGAAGCTCATTAGTGAAGGTTTTGAGCCAATTTCCTGTTGGGGTTTTAGGGGTTCTCTTACTGTTTGCTGGGATTGAGTTGGCTATGTGCTCAAGAGACATGAAGTCTAAAGAGGAGTCCTTTGTGATGCTTATATGCACCGCGGTTTCGCTCGTGGGCTCGAGCGCAGCATTAGGTTTCGTGTCCGGCATGGTCGTGCATCTGCTTCTCGGCTCAAGGAAATTAGGCGATAATCAACCTTGTTCTATGATTTGGATGCATGGAAACCCATAAGATCTGAGTTTTACACAGTTTTCAAATTTGGTTATTGCATTTTTCGTTTTTAATGTTTGTGTTCATGTTAATGTACATTCTCATATCAATCTCCCGTTGATATTTTTAATAAATGTGATATTTATTTAGTGCATCTTTATTGTTATTATTGAAAGACAGTCGCTCGTTTGAGAAAGTTGGAGTAAAGGAAAGGAAAAAGACACATGCACCATGGTGAAGTCCTAAATCACATTTCAATCAGAAAAGAGACCATTTTTAGTTCTTACATTTTGCACCAGTTTCTATATACGCAGAGTAGAGATGAGAGCAGAGAACATAGTGCAGCAAGTAGGCTTCTACCAGATCTTTATAATGTAAATTTGGACTAAACTATTGGTAAATATGTCACTCCTTAGTTCTTTTTGGTGAACCATTCATTACTCAAATCATTTTGTAAACAACTTTTTTTTACTTAATTAAAGCGAGAAGTTTCAAATTAAAGTGAGAAGTTTCTTACTGTATGAGAAGGGTCTTAGTGGTTTCTCATATCTGACGCATAAGCAAGGATCTGGAGCGGCATTGTCAGCATTTCATGCATGGCATTCTGCCTGCACAATTGCATTCATTCATTTTGGTATGGGATTTCCTGCTGCATTATGGGTTTTGCTTTATTAGAGAAGCATGGTAGTACTGTACTAGCCAAGTGATCAGGAGGGACCAGATCTGGACCAGTTGCAGACGGGGTTAGCCTCATTGTTGCACAAACTTCTACCAGATTTGGCATTTTTTCCACAGCAACATTTATCTGTTAAAAAAGTAAAGCGTAATGCACTATTATCTGCTGTCATTAAACAAATTCCGGACTCTTACTCTGCCCAAAAATGGTTAGCAGTAGCAATTGCTCGAAACAGCCAGCCTCGCAAGATTCCTCCATTGTTGTCTGGAGTTCATGGGTTCAAACTTCAAACCATAGAAATAGTTTCGAGGCTTGATTTTTTTTCTTTTTTTTTTTTTCTCGGCCAATCTTGCAATGACAGGAGCTTCGTGCAGTACTCCTCTATACTCTTATATAATTGTTGCAGGGGCTCTTTGATTTTGTACATACATTTATTCTATGCTGTGTATGTATATGGGCAGCAGTATGCTGAAATTGAGGTAAGTCATTTTGACATCAAACCTCAAGTGGACTGAGCGCACGGGATTCTCATCTGGGTATGTGTGCCAAGTGCTTGAAATGTGTGCTCCTCCTCATAGGCCACAAAATCTCAACTGTCACATTTTCTAGCATCTCAAAGGAAATAACGGTTTGTACCACTACTGCATTATCCTTCCCCTCCTATAAATTGTGTCCTACAGTTAATCCCAGCTTTCACAGGAGTCCTTCTCTTGTCATTCTTACTCCTTACTTTTTACTGTTCCATTAAAACCATTAGTGTACCAAAAATTTCCAAACATAGTCTATGGACTACTCGGAAATTCAAGAAAAACCCTCTCATGATTGTGACTTTCTTGGTTTTGATTGCATAAACAACGTTAACCCGCATAAATTCATCGTCGACTTGATGAAATATTCTTTCCTAAATGGTGCTGATAAGGCCTTAATGGCCCGGAAATCACCCGGGAAATGGATCGAGTTTGATTCAGGTTTCCACAATGATATTATTGAAGGTAGTAGAGCTAAACCCAAAAACACTTTGCTCCATTCAAGCTCAAATCAAGAGCTGGATGGTGTATTTGACTACAGTAAAATTCAATATGTTGATATCTCAAAGGTTACAAGTTGCCCTTCAGGAGGGTATAATGAGTTTCCTTTGAATATCCTAGCATTCTTAGCAGTCCTGATGATTAAATTTGTTGGGTTCCAAGTGAATCTCTTTGTTAAGTTTTTCACAATACCCATTTGGTTTTCCTACTTCTCCATAATGTTGTTTCTATTTCCTCTGCAAACCTTATCGCGGATTCGAAGGTATTTGAGGAATAAGATTCTGGGAATATGGTCAGGTCTCTATTTTAGTGTCACAACCTTTATATGTGGTAGGATTAAGGCACAAAAATCTGTGCTGAACTTGGGGATAAGGTGTGGCTGGGCAGCTTTCTGGGCAATGTATGTATGCATGTTGCTATTGGCAATGCTTGCTTCGGGTTTTGTGATAGGCGGACTGACGATGAGACGGCTAGCAGAAAAGCCGATTCAGACTACAGAGACGTTGCATTTCGATTACACCAAGGCCAGCCCCGCAGCTTTTGTACCCATTGTGTCCCCTCTTGGTGGTGGCACTGCGGTTGCTGCTGAAAATTCGGGTGCCCGTGCCATTCCTTTTAATCACAAATTGCAGCTTACTGTCTCGTTAACTATGCCGGAATCTGATTACAACAGGAAACTCGGTGTTTTCCAGGTACACATTGAAGCGTCCTATACATTTCTCAATACTGTCTGATTTTTAATACTCCCTCCGTTACTTCGATATAATAGAAATGCCCATCGTTAAGTGACTTTTTTCTTCTTCTTTTAAAATTGTTGAAGGTTAAAGTAGAGTTTCTGTCAGCAAACGGTAAAATCAGCGGGAGCTCGAGCCATCCATGCATGTTAAAGTTCAAAAGCCAACCCATCCGCATCGTTGAAACTGTATTCAAGAGTGTTCCTCTGATAGCTGGTTTCCAATCGGAGGTTCAAATGCTGAACGTGAAAATCAACAATTTCAGGGAGGGGCACGACCCAACTTCCAGCTTAAGGGTGATACTTGAACAAAGAGCAGAACATCAGCCCGGTGCGGGCATCCCCGAAATCTACTCCGCGTCGGTTTCTCTCCAATCGGAGCTTCCGCAGATGAAGAAGATTATATGGAGTTGGAGGAGAACAATTTTTGTGTGGATTAGCTTGATGTCATTTATGATGGAGTTGCTGATAATGTTGATTTTCTGCAGGTCTATGGTTATTCCCAAAGGATGGCTTATTGTGACAGGGGCTAAGAAGCATGCTCCCAAGAATAATAAAATCTCCTGGTGAAAATTCATGAAAATAATGAACCAAGAGGAATGGTTTTGTAATTTGTCACTCTTTGAGTTGTTGCCATAATGTATGATTAAAGAGCAACAAGGAATGTTTGAATAAAGTATATCTATTCAGAATCCCGAGTGTCAAAGAATGAATGAACTGTCTCGTAAATGACGCGATGTAACAGGTGCACCGAATATTTTTTCTTAATGGACGTGCAAGTCTGTAGTTAGCTCTAACGTGAAATTAGGATCATCCGTAGGCGCGACAACTCAGGATCTGCTCCCAGAAAGAGCAGTCCCCCCACCCCTTCCAATATGAAGGTCTCAATGTTCATGAACAGATTGTGACATTCATGTTGAACATAGCAGTACCTGCTATTAATCCCACTTGGTTGAATCCACAAACACCACCATGTCTCGGTCAAAATTTCTAACGAAAGCGAATCTATTGTCGGGCTTTTCACTGGGAAAAAGAATTGGTTGGTGCGACATTTTTGGAATACTAGGGCTGTAATTGTATTGTGCTTTCACAAAAATTGAACCAAATGGGGAGAACTCATCTTCTTCCCTAAATGGATTTGTTGCACCAAAATAATGTCACAAGTACTCAAAAGTAAAAAAGTGAAGGCACTGAATCATACATTTGAACATCTATTGAAATATTCATATAAACAACTATGTTTGTGGTGACTATATACACTTGTTTGAACATTTCGTGATCAAAACTCAATGCCACTATTTAACTTAACCGAAACAGAAGGTTGGCCAACATTCCCAAGAGGAGTTTCAACTCTCACAACCATCCCAACATTTCTGTTCCACTTAGATCTGCCTACCTGCAGAACATGAAAATAGTACATGTCAGAATTATGAAAATCATTAATCCAATAAATTTCATGAATATCAATAAATGGAACATAAGACATGATCAGTCCACACAAACAAAAACAAGACGTCATAGGTTATGTTAGCACTTAAAGACCACAAAATGAGGTTTTAATGTTGTTCTTTGAGATTAGTAATTGACGGGAACTTGCTTCACAGTATAATCTGATTAGAAAAGAGTGAATATCACACACTGCTACACTGCCCTCTGTATTTTTCATGCCCCTGACACATGGGATATGCACACTGCACAGGGCTATAACCTATATGCAGAGTAGATGCTTCACTCCTTTTGTACAATCGATCGTGTTTCACCAACAAACATCGCTGACCATAATCCAAGTCATACTTGAAAAATGTACTACTATTTAGACATGTATGCTTGTATTCTAAGTGTACCCTTGTTTACTTTAGTATGGTGCTCTAAAGTTCAGAAGCTGATTATTGTAAACAATTTGAAAAGATCCATCATAATCAAAGACCTCACACGGGTGCATTTGCGCTTGTACTAGTGTGTTCTTTGCTTTTAGTTGAGTTTCCTAATTTTAAGTTTTAAAAAGAGTGCGCGTGTGTCTCAGCAAAAGTGAGAGATTGTAGGGCCAATGAGTGTGAAAGTCAGATTATAAACCAAAAACCACTGAATTGCGGAGGAAATGGACACAGACCTTATAAAGCTGAGCATGATAGGGGTGTCACTCGAATCGAGCCGACTCGGGAGCTCACGAGTTGACTCGAGTTGGGATCAATTCGATTCGAAAAATTTCGAGTTCGATCCGACCCGATTTGAAGTCGAGTTCGATATCAATTTATTTAATTCTGTTATCGAGCTTACGAGTCAACTCACATTAATATATTTTTTTTATTTTGTTATATATGTATATTCTTAAATATAAATATACATATATTATTATATAGAGATACAATTCGAGTTATAGAGCCGTGCGAGTTCGAGTTCGAGTTCGAAATCGAAAATTTCTTATCGAGTCGAGTTCGAGTTGAGACTAGTACATTTTTTCGAGTTCGAACTCGAATTCGAGTTATCGAACCGAGTTCGAACCGGGAAAAACGTGCAATTCAGATCGATATCGGATCGTTGACACCCCTAAGCATGACTGTATAAGGAAATTCCAGGAAACAATTATTTCAGAACGTGATCCAAGGCAAGAAAGTTCTATATTAGAAGATAGAAACTTTTGTAATAAGTGAACCGAGGAGAGTATAAGCTAGTAGGTTAAAAAACTTACCGAAACGGATGCAAATGCAGACGGATGTCTCAGTAAAGCACAACCGCAGCTGAAGCTCAATTCCTCCTTCACAGAATGTGCAATTTCTGCGCGGAACCCAGGATTGCTTCCACCAAGAGTGGGGCATAACCTGGCCAAAGTACAAAAATAGATCAAACTTGGATAACAAAAGAAAAGGAAATAATGTTGCATAAGAGCTGCAAACAATGATGTTCAGCAATCAGCATTAAAGAAAAAGATGGTGACTATTACTGAAAGCATTAAGTAAATATTTTCAAACTCGAAATTGCACCCTGGTCAAAAGGCCAAAATAACATTGACCAATTTGCAGGCAACTGGTGGTCATATCTCTAGTAGTTAGCATTCAAGTGCATAGCTAAGCTAAAACCAGAAATCAGAGACATGGTGATGATGAGACTTATAATCCTGGAACATTAATCTAAAGGACATCAACTACATCCGTCATTGTTTTTTCTCTCTTTTTTCCGCTTCATCTACTTAATCATCTTTGTGTGTGTATGTCAAGCATACACGTGGCAATGGGAGGGAGGGAGAGGATTCACACATAGCTAACCAAAGAAAAAAGCAAATACCAGCTTCATATAATAATTTGCAACAGAGAAAAAGAGCAAATACTATTTTAATCAGATGTCATACAAATTAAAGACTGACCTTAACACCAAATATATAAATGAAGGTCATCTCAAGAAAATTTACGCTGGAGTTGATCCATGGTTGATGTTATGAATGCAAATTAAATAGGCAAAGCGGATCAAAATATTGTTTACCTGAATTGGACAGTTGGCCTCATCATAAGACCAGATCTCTTCCAAGCTAAAACTTGTTCAAACCCCATTGTAAACGACTTATCAGGCCATTGGACTGTTGGTGTGATGTGCGTTCCCCACTTATTCTGCACAGAATTCTAAAAATCAGATTTCTCTTCCCCTACTCAGCTAGAATGAGTTACCTAAGGTTGAGCAGAAACAAAATCAAGTTAAGCAACGCAAGCACAATCTTTAATAAGAGTTCCATTGTTAAAAATTTTGTGCTCGGTACTCACCTTGCAAGCAAAACTGAACCTCATTTCTCCTGGACATTGACCTTGAGCTTGAAGTAGACCCCCAAAAAGTGGTAGGAAAACACTGGTGGATAAGCCTTCACCAGACACATAGGTGAACTGACCATTGGGAAACTGCAAATCCATGAACGACTGTAGAAAGAGGAAAGGATAAATCAGAAAATGAATACACCTCAAGTAGCTTCGTGTTGCTTTGAGCTGACACCATTGTGCAGATATTACACTAAATAAATTCAGATTGAAAACGAAAAGTTAAACTTAAGCAGCACGAGCATATACTTGAATACTCCCTTGCTCTGAACGAAGAGTCCATCTTTCAGTTCTATAAGTAAGCATGTGACTAGACCAAATGAGAATTCAACATACTTTTGAAACATTTTAGGTAAGACTCAAACCATTAAAAACTACATAGAAAATATTTTGATTTTATGAATCAAAAATTTGTTTGTAAAACCCATATATTTGTAGAGAAAGAAAAGGTCAAAAGTGGACTCTTTCAGTGGAACAAAGGGAGTATGTGTTAACAAGCCAGACTTCCAGTCTATGGCAAAGGCCTCATCGGCCAACAAATATCAAAACTAAACTGCTATATCAATATGCAGCCTGGGTGTGCAGCAGAGGCAAACAAATGTGCAGCGCAATGGCACCAGAGTTTAGTGTGGAAAAGAACATCCTTTTTAAAAAAAATAAAACAGAGAACAATACATCAGAGAAAGTATTTGACAAAGAAAATTAAAATTTTTTATCTACTTCCTTGAAAGGCAAAAACGATAAAAGATAAATAAGTGACACTCAAATTCTACAAATTAAAACCACATTCTCTAGGTTTCTTCTTTCTTGCTTCCTAATAGCACTTCACTTCAGCAGTCTCTATATAGCATCATATCAATAATATGACTAATCTGAAAGAATACTTCTAGAAGTGCTCCTGACCATTGTAATGGTTCCTAGACCTTGCATTCAGATCCAAATAGCTGAACCAACTCAAGATTAACTTAGCCTATTAGTTAAGGAATAGACATACAAACATTACTGCTAAACCAGCTGTAGATAGTAGACGAAATCCTGTAAATTGTAAGTACCAAAATTAAGTAAGAACTTTTGAATATATCTTAGGTGTTCCATACTTACACAGGCCAAAGGATTGAGACAGATCATCGACATCAAAAGCCACCGCCTATGCTTTGACCAAACTGCTGGACAAAGAGAATGCATTCCATTCTGAAAATTAATAAAACAAAGTTAAATATGCCACTTAATGGCAGAGAATAGAGGGGGCAATACATTCCATTCTGAAAATTATTCAAACAAAGTTAAGTACGTGCCACTGAATGGCAAAGATGAGAGGGGCTTTATGGACATCATTTAAAAGCATAACAGTTAATCTTGAGTCTAAGATTTTTGAAAAAAAACTACATTATATGCAACTTCTAAATATTCATAGCAATATTCTGTTGTATTTAAAGAAAATTAGGGGGGAAATAACATATATTTCATATTTACTTTAATCTTCATGTTAACAAAATTATAAGGGTAATGAGTATATTCGACACTTTTACGGGGGATGTGACGCCTCTGACCATCCCCTCCCTCAATCATTGCTTTTAATATTCTTTCTTTAACCCCAAACTGGATTTTCTAGTGTGATCTATTAGTAAATTTTCACAGAAAAACCCTATAATATGCATGGTGATTGCCAGGCATTGATTTAGTATCAAAAGCCACTCATATCCTATATTCCTATGCATGAGATTTCAGGTCAAATATCAAAATACCAACTCCGGCGAGCTACAAGCCTACAAGCACAGCTAAGTGCTAAACAGTACCATGACCAAGGATCACCTCGAAAATTACGAAAAGAAAAAAGTAGAGGGTGTGTTACGTAGGCGGTATGTCAAGTATTAAAAATATATGCATATGCATCATTCTTTTCTTAAAATTCATCACTCCCTCAGTCCAAAATACTTTTCCCTATCATAAACAAAAAGGGACAAACTTTTCTACAACGGAGGAGCATAACTCTCACGAATTCTTTAGTTGATGTTCATGAAAGTTTGAGATTATGTATTTTTGGGTAATTAACTTTTGGATAATAGACGAATGGGTTGTTACTCCTAAATTCCACTAGAGATCTGCACTTAAAAGTTACTTGGTAACTATGATTTGAGCTACAAGGGCCATTCTGGAAGTTTGAAAAATGACGACAGGGCTTGAAATCTACTCCTGCTTTACAAAAGTGATGGATAATGATTATAAACATCATCAAGCACTGTCACGACAAAAGTACCCAATCATGGTTCAATTAGTACCTAAATTAAATTGCACTATGCAAATCATCTATCGACAATTGCTATAACTCGTATGAAAAAAAGTTGATAGAAAAAGGAAATTTTATTAGAAAGAAGACTTAAAAGTAGGTGGACTAGAGATCCACCAAAAACATCAAAAGCCAAGACTGCTAAAAGAAAGGAAAAAAAAAAAGAACTCATAACAACTTTATGGCAAAGAAATAATATTATAAACTAGTTGAAATAATCATACCTTTCTGTCATAGCCATACCAAAGCAAGTGCTGTTTCGACAAATGAACTGGCAAGAGAAGAGTGGAATCACGAACAAAAAGTACCGGTCCAAGCTGAACAAGGAAAAGGGAAGACCTCTCATTTCCTGATGTGGAACTTCCATGAGATGCTTCTACCCTCCATAAATCTCCCCTTGCAACTAAAGAGCTTTCAGCACCCTGTGTCCTACTATCATAGGTTGTCGTAATATTAAATGTCCCCTGCATTAGGAAAGAGTGGACATCAAAAAGAAACATCACGTAGAAATTGTATACCAAGTAGTTAAAATCAGTTTCCATAACATACTAACGGCTCGATCATGAATCTGATTTCCTTGATATTTGATATTTGATATTTGAAGTCACATCATATTATCTCTCT
>JAOWAN010000014.1:11002287-11015807 GCA_028566635.1 Lobelia cardinalis
CAAAGAATATTTTTGTGTGGGTGTGTGTTGGGAAGGGAGAGAGAGAGGTAAATGTTATATTTTATGTGTAATTTTAAATAAAAAATATTATATTTTATATATAATTTTTTTATTTTATTAAAAAATGTAATTTTAATTAAAAATTCTTATATATATACATATTCTTTTATTAATTTTATTATTTTTAAATATTACCGTGTTCGAAAATACATACGTTGAGCCTTGGGCATTTACTAGTAATTTATATTCACCATTGAGCTTGCCTGAGAAGTCCTCGTGGTACTTTAGCAAACAGACCAAGTAATGCAAAACACTCTGATATTATGACGCAATAAATTAGAGAATTTTCGAAAAAGAAAAAATGGTTTGCTATCTCCAATCATCAGCTCATCCATTCCCTCGTTTGTTATGGTTTCCTTGACGAAGTAGACTTCCTTTGTCTCCGTGCCTACGTTAAACCCCAACCCAAAATTCATGCTTTGATCATAATCACTAATTCCCCTCCTCTCTCTCTCTCTCTCTCTCTCTCTCTCTCTCTCTCTCTCTCTCTCTCTCTCCCAACCCTTGCCCCCTCAAAACCCTCTCTTTAATTCTTTGTTAGATTTCTGGGTCTCTTCTTAGATATCCCGTTGTTTGGAAGGGGAAGTTGATGGGCTAAATGGATGCTCATCACTATCATCCGGACAAGTCATCAATGGATGCTGCTGCTGCTAAAGTTGAATACCCTCAAATTCACCTCGACGATTATCAACCCAATTTCTTTCCTCATTTGGTACACCTTTTTTTCGTTCACACCCTTTTTATTCGTACCAGAAACTGTCCTTTTAGTTTTAACATTAAAATTCCTTCTGGTAGTTTTAATCCTTATTGATCATCTGCAACCAAACGGTGCGTTACTATTATAATCATTAAATTGAATAAATTTTTGATTTTGGGTCATTGATTAGTCACAGAGATCAAAATGTTCTTGCTGAGATAAACATGTTGTGTGTTTGGAAATCATATTTTTGCTTTATTGCAACTCCATCAGTTCCATTGAATTGCTTGCGGTTTGAAGTATTACCTCACTTCGAAATAATTGTCATAACAGAGTTTATCTTACTTCATTCACCTACATATTTGGTTTTGGGGACAAAGTTAATTTTTGAAATGAGACTCTTTGAGTAAAGTACTGTAAAATGAAAGCAGGACACGTCATATCATACACATGTCGTAGTTTCTGATCCTTTCTAAATCTGGTGTCGAGTGTGTGGAAAAATTAGAAATTGTTTACATGTATGGGAAATTTGAAAAGGAGGCTTTTTTATTTGTTCTGAGTTTTGAGATGTCAAGAGTTCATAGTGACCTTGCTTTCTATACTACGTTAGCAAGACATAGCCTCTTCAAACCTATTGTCTTGTTATTTCCTAGGCTTACAAGACATACTTTTGGTAGATGTTCCTCTCCATTGTAGACTGTTCTAAGTTACTCTGGGAGGTGTTAGATAGAAAGCTCATCTTCAAGTCACTGTAACTCCAACTAAATGATGCCGCCACATACTTTTTGTTCAGATTTCGGCAGGATCTGAGGAAAATGACGAAAACAGCATTTTAGCTGCAGCAGGTGATCTTGATGAAGAAAAAGCAGGACGGGTGAAAGAAGAGCATACTGTGGGACCTGGTGACATGAATCATAAGCTGCAGCATGATTCAGATTCTGGCTCTCAAAATACAAGTACATACTTCTATTATGACAAACCACTTTCTGAAGCAACTGGGGCTTGGATTCCTGTTTCTGTTCCACCAATGCCAAAAAGTGAACTAGAAGAATGGAATAGAGGTCTCAGCGTGAATAGAAACTACCTCCCTGATGATGACATGGGCTGGAACCAGTTTGTCGGAGAAGATAAAGAAATGACTATGTGGGATGTAGTTCTTGATATGTTACTTGCAGCTCGGGGAAAAATGACTGCTCTAGCTTCTGGCGATATCAGTGGATACCCAATTTCCTGGATATCAACAAATCTGCTCGAGCAGGCTTGGAAAGAGATGGCTCAAACTTTGACGGAGGCTAATTTTGGTAATGTTAAGGAACTTCTCGAGGCAGACCCGCCAAAATGGTTGGCTGATAGCTCCGCTTCTTGTTGTATGTTATGTAATGTGCGTTTTCATCCTATAATGTGCTCAAGACACCACTGCCGGTTTTGTGGGGGAATCTTTTGCAATCAGTGTTCCAAGGGAAGGAGCTTGTTGCCCACCAAATTTCTTAAGGGGAACCCACAGCGAGTTTGTGATGTATGCTGCGTGCGGCTTGAATCTGTCCAGACATACTTAATGGATCAAGTTAGCCGTGCAGCACAATTGCCAACGCATGATCTGACAGATCTCAGTACGTTAAGATCATGGCTTAACTTCCCATGGGGCCAGTCTATGGAATACGAAATTTATAAGGCTACAAACACGATTAGAGGGTATAGTAAGGTAATTTTTACTTTTCTTTTCTTGGCACATGAACAAATATATTAAAGTATATTTTATGTGATTACTTAGAACGATCCTTGATCCTTCCCAGTTTGGTAATGACAGAAAGAAATGTTAAAATGCTTTTAAAGCCATACCTATAGGATCATTTTGTTGTTATTTCATTACCTTCGAACTTATTTCCATGTTCAGGCCATCACCTTTCCTACAAGGTAATGATAGGACATAAGCAACCCTCACACGGTCAATCTTTTTACACGGAAAATTACTTGTTTAGTTTTGTTCCCTTTTATTACTTGGAAGTTGAAAGAAGAGATTCATATTAGTATAACTTTTTGTTCGCAGATTAGTATACTTTTATAGATATATAATTTTTTTTAATGTAAGGAGGTGAACTTGAAGAGGGTCAATGATTTTTCCTCTTCTAAATGGTTCCCCAGGTTGGCTCTCTGAAACCTGAAAAAACGATACCAGAAGCTATTCTAAAACAAGCGAAAGGCCTAGCAATATTTACCGTTGCAAAGGTTGGCATGATGATGACTTACAACATTGGCACTGGTCTGGTTGTTGCTCGTAGAGGAGATGGATCTTGGTCTCCACCATCTGCCATATCTTGCTTTGGCGTTGGTTGGGGAGTTCAGGTGAATTAATATCACTTGCATTTTTCTTCTAGTTGAAACCTCGATAAAATTTCATGTGAATTTTTTTTGCTCCATATTTGGTTGTTATTTGGAATCTTTACACTAGAAAGTGCAATGAGCTTGACCTTGATACAGTTCACCATTAAGGGAAAAGAGGAGGGCCTCTTGTTTTGAATTATTTATTGTAACCTGTAAACAGGTTGGAGGGGAACTTACAGATTTCATAATAGTGTTGAGAAATAGTGAAGCTGTCAGTACGTTTGGCGGAAATGCACATTTGTCTGTTGGAGCAGGTCTGAGTGCAGCTGTTGGCATTATTGGAAGAACGGCTGAAGCTGATTTACGAGCTGGCGATGGAGGTTGTGCTGCTTGCTATACATACAGCTGCAGTAAAGGTAAATCTTTAGTCCTTAAATAATACGGAGTAAATACAATTTGATGTTTTCTTTTCTTTGAATTATAATTAAACTAATAAGCGCTTAAAAATTTTGTGTGTGTGTGTGTGTGTATATAAATATATATTATTCTTCAAAGATTTGGTGGTTGCTCTAAGTCGTTTCCAGGGCCTCCAGGCATTTGGTATTGGGCCTGATACCAATTATGTCAGAAAGAAAGACAGAGAAGGATGCCAGCAGCTTAATTTACAAGAAAAACCTAGAAAAGTGTATTTAGCAACAACCTAAGTGTCAAGCAGCAATTTGAAAGAAGCTTGAGGAAGAAGGCCATTCTTCCTCAGCCATGTCTTAAAATACAGCAGCAAAGCTGCATCAGGAACCCTTATCTTGCCACATAGGCCCTCACTGAACCTACTTGCACAACAATTTCCGGAGTTCTGCAAACCACTCTTGACACCCCCCCCCCCCAAAACCAGTTCGATGCAAGCAATAGCATTAAGAACTTGGAATTCCAGCTTTAATGTCTCATGTAACTCTTAACAATTTAATTCCTGGTCCTACATGTAAGAAACATCACTTGGTCACTGCATGAATGATCCTTTTTAGTCTTAGCGTTATGCAATGCTCTGTCTTGAGCTGTTAGTTCTGCAAAAAAAGGTCTCTGAGTTCTTCAATATTAAGAATGTTCGGATGCTTTAGGCTGGTAATGGATGCTAACCCACCTGAGTGTATGAATGAATCTATAGGTATATGGATCACTAGATTGAAGCAAAAAACATATTAGACTTCTGGAACTTTGGAATTCATTAGGTACACAATACATATGCTTATAATCTTGTCCAAGTGACTTGGTAGAGGTGGAATTACAGTTTGACATATGTTAGATTTATAGATTGATCAGTTGCAATGGAAGTTTGGTGACTATTGAAAAAAGGGGCAAGCTTTAGGACAAGTTTGATTCTTTACTCTTTTCTTATTCATTATATTGTGTTTTGTTGGTGAATTTCAGATTTTACTGTGAAATTCATGTTCATTCTATTATACTTCTTTCTTGGAACGCTCGTTCTTGTTCAAAAGTTGCATCTTTTTGCTTGCCTCTGGCCTACTTGAAAGTTGTATATCGAGCCATAACTCTGCAGCATTCCCCTACTAAACCTAAGATCCCTCTGCTGATTCACTTTCTTTAGCGCCTTATAGTCCAACTCATACCTCTACAAAAAAGAGGCACTGATGTTTAGATGGCCTATTCCACCCGTAGCAATTGCCAATTGGCATGAGTTAGATGCTGGTAGAAGTATGAAAGGGAATCCCACTTTAGGTAGGCTGGTGGGATTGCATAGGACAAAATTTGTTGAATCCCTTGACATTAGGCATTTTAGTCAGCAGGTGGCTGAAGATTTGTGGTCTTACAGAAAAAGAAAGTAAAATCCATTTACTTATATCTATTTTTAGGGTGCATAAGTATCATTAAGCATAGCCTTCCTTGAGGTACTCTAATGTAGAACTCCCACCCTTTCGGAAACTGACATTGTTAGTGGGATACTAGCTGCTGCTAGTATTTTATTTATATTTTACGTGCAAGTATGTTTATCAGATGGATACATTTTTTCTGCAGCTGTTCCCATTATTTTGCACAATTATGAAAACATCGTTTTTGTACATGTAGAAGGGTTAGTGACAAAGAGGAAAATTTAATGAACTTACATTGCATAGTACCTGGGTCTAGTTCTGTACTTGCATTCACCCCTAATGATAGCACTTTTTTCTGTATTCCCGATTCAGTATCATGGTTTGTCTATTCAATCTAATGCAGCTGGCCTAAATCTAACAAGCCAAAAATTGGCATAACTAAGACCAACCTTGATGTTCTTTCATCTTCTAACTGCATCTGATGTTAGTACTGTTTCCCTGTAAGTTGTTTATAAATGTTTGGTTCGTTGTTAGTTTCCTATTTCATGGGTATGAGGTGAAGATGACGATGTGAAAAAATATCAATACTCTGCAGGTGCATTTGCTGGGTGCTCGCTTGAAGGTAGTATGTTCACAACCCGCACTCAAGAAAATGCCAGGTTCTATGGTAACCCATCAATCAAATCATCAGATATTCTTCTTGGGTCAATGCCACGGCCTCCTGCAGCTGCCATTCTTTATAACGCGCTCTCTGATTTGTATAAGAAGGTTCAAAGGTGATTGATCCGCAATGGTTGAGGTTGAAAACCGCACATAGTCAGGGCTGGAGTTCTGATCTGACTTTAGATTCAATGCACATTTCTCTATTCTCCCCAAATTCTGGGTATTCTTTCAACATCACTAAGGAGCCTCGGAGGTAATTGTACACCAAACAGAAAACCCAAAAATGGCTTAGTTGATTCATTTCGAAACTCTATAAATCCTTCTGATTGTACATAAAATTTAAATGTCGATATCCATTAATGTGGTGTTTGGGGGGGGGGGGGGGGGTTGGAGGGAGAGAAATAGCAATCCCCATCTTCTCCTATATACCCAAATTATAGTAAAAATTGTAAAAAGAACCATTGGAATTTGTTCGGACAACTCTTCATTCTATTAGATTTTTGTCACCTCACTACGATTCTTGTCTGCGGGAAATTAGATTTAGATTAATTTTTTTTGTTAAATTGATTCTAGTAATCTTAATTATACATAGAAAGGTGTTTTATACAGCTGCCCAAGTTCGCTTCGCTCATCTCTTTTAAGTGTTGTGTTTCCCATACGTAAAAGCTTCAGCTGAATTGATCTGTATCATGAATGTCCATATTGTTTTCCCCAGCGTCCGACTGATTTTCTACTTGATTTGCCATAACTAGACATCTCACTTTAATTAAGTGGCTCTTATGGCCAAATAGTCCTTAAATCACTACTCTAATCACCTTTATATAATCCACAATCCCCAGTTACCGAAGGAAGATTTGGGCAAAAAACAGGTACCAAAAAGAGAGGACAAATCCAAATCATGCGCCATCATTACGTTGAATTATTGGAATGGAAGTGCACTTGCCTTCTTCCCTGGCCTCTTTCTGTACGTAAAAGGATACCGTCTGCATTGCATTCTTGGTCCGACCCTAACAATAATGCCTCAATTTCATTATGAATAAAAATATGACATTTTGTTCCGAAACGGAAGATACATAAGCCATGATAATAGCCACTAGAGACTGGGTATTCACTAATTGAGACTGGATTAAACCATGCAGAATCCTCATAGGTGGTCTTCAGGCTTTAACCACCACCGCAGCAACATATGAAGCACCACCACTCTACATTTACTTGGGGATGCAATGCGACAGCGGCTTCAAAGTCTTCTTGCTTTTATCGATCTAATACTCTATTACTGAAAAGCCAGGTCCTTATGTGACCTCTTTAGCTCTTCTACAACGCACCATTTATCTGTAATAAGGTGAAGAATGTACAAGGGATTAAGGAAAGATGCCGAGTATTGTTGAATTTTCGTAAGCAAGCAGGTGAGGGGAATAGCCAACATATATAATACCTGGTCTTTGAAGTTCCAAGAGTGAGCTCAAGATCATCTGACCCGCAATCTTCATGAATCCTCTCTCCTTCCCAAGGCTTCACCCTGTTGCTCCCAAATGCAAATTCATCTGAAACCACTTCAGCCATCGGAATGTCAGCATTATTGTCAAACCCTGCAGGAATAGCTGGAGAGCATGTCCCACTTTGTCCCACCCTTGTCCACATGCGCGATCCACCAGCTGCTAGAATCTCGTCCTTGAATCCAAATGGGTTTGAAGAGACGAGGCTGAATGTTGGGGACGTCGGCCCACTTTGTGGGACCCTTACGCCGGCAAACCATTCTGAACTTGGAAGGACTTGGCGGCCGCCAGGACTTGGAGGGGTGGAGGAAGGCAGGAAAGGGTAGTGTGGCCCGCCCCAGCTGGTGGAGTGGTCTGTTCTAATTATTCGAGGGGACCTGGCAGTTGGAGAGCTCAAGGGTGGAGTTACCGGAGCACTAATGGAGCCGGTGTGGATGTAGAGATGAGGAAGTTTGGAAGAGGCGGCTGATGAGGAGGCGGAGGTGAGATTCTTCAGCCATGGTATGAGGGAGCTGTTATCAGCATTGGCATTTGCTGCATAAGGAGGGGAGGCTGGGCTTGCGAAGGAAGATGAATGTGGACTTGGGTTGTAGGAAGCACGTGGGCTAGGGTTGTAGGACGCACAGGGGCTTGGTTGGTAAGATGAGCATGGGCTTGCTGATGTCGATCCACCTAGAACGTCCATGCGCTCCACAGGCTTGCATCCCTGCATGCAACATCAGCTTTTTTAACAAGGTCCAGATGGATGGATGGATGGATGGGAAGGCAATGTGACTGCCATTTACACTAAGCCACCAACTTATGATAGCATTTCACATTAAAGAAACTATGACAATTCTTGCTCCTACTGAAGGATTACTTGATGCAACCACCATTGCAGACCTGTACAACTTTATTTTCCAAAATGTGTACGCCAAATGATCTCTTAGGACTTCATTAAGTTTAAACATAGCAACAAATATTAACTATGGAGAAAACCAGCAGTCCAAACGAGTCTATCGTGTTATCGGTCGACGTTGAGTAAAACATAAGCGTTTCCACTTGACAAAACTTGAGTAAAGTCCAACACAGAAAGCTGTTTAAAGAATGCAAGTCCCAGCATCACATCAAAGGTCAAGTAAGTTAGTGGATTATAACTTCTATGATCATTCAAAAGTACCAGTGTAGCTAAAATGCTATACCAATCTCTATCTACTAGTTAATTCAGACGACCAGAAGCTCCAGCGTATAAACTAAAATAATCCAAAACATATAATCGGGACGAACTGCACCATTCTGTTTCGTATGCGGTATGCCTAATTACTTACTGATATACAGGGGGAAACTATGGAGTCTAGACTGTTGCATTGATTTAAGTTCCAATTACAGAGGTAGACTTGGCAAAACACAACCATAATGATAATCCTTTTTTTTTTTTTTTTTTTTACATTTTTCTTTTTAAAACGTTGAAGAGGACATATACCTTATCACAGCTCAAAGAGTACCAAGTAGACTTAAAGCTAAAAGATATCTTTAACAAGATATAGCTTCTCCTCGATCTGTCTTTAATGAGATTTGAGCCCCTAACTTTTTGTTAACCATTAGCATAACAAAGTTGTCTCATGACTCGTTTGTTAGGGTGGTGTGATTTTGTAGCTTTTAATTTTTTATCTCATTAGCCCCACGATATTTCTTGAGAGATATTTACAAGTTTATAATTAAAAAATTTGTGATAAAACAATATTTACTAAATAATCTCATACCCTTTTAAATAAAAAATAATAAAATTATTACTTTCAAATAACCATCATCTTATTCGCTTTCTCTTTCTAAATTTGCTAATTTTGTATCTTTCAATCAACCGCAAGTTAAAAAATCCACCCGGTACAAAAAGATAGATAGACACATGTTTATATGTATCAACTATCAAGCTTGATTTTTGATGGATCTACAGATTTAACACTTCTTGATGGGTTTTTGATTTCGAGATATTGGATCGGTTTAGGATCAAAAGCACTTCTTTTGGTTCAGGATGTTATCAAGGTTAATGTAGAAAGAGACCTCAGGCATAGCAAGAACTTAGTTGACGGTGACCTGTCAACCATGCCATGCCAGCACCCTGATGAGGAGCGCTGTAGAACTTTCCTTTCTCGGTCAAGGAGACTGAGTAGGTCTCTCCGCGTCCATTTAAATAGTCTGAATAATCAATTGAGATCTTCGACGCCGGTCGGAACCGCAATTTTTATAGGAGTGCCCATAATACACATAGAAATTATATAAAATGCACATAATAAATATACAATGTAAATAAATTATGTTATGTGCATTTTGTATAACCTCTATGTGCAATATGTGCACTCCTTGCTAGGAGTGCCTAGCCACTCCATATCATTTTCGTCGGAACCGCGCCCTCGTCAAAGACAACGTTGTGTGGGAACCCAGCATTGTTGCTGAAGGTGATCTTCTCGCCTGCGGCCACAGAGAATTCAGATGGGGCGAAAGCCAGCTCCCCTGTCACCTCCGAGCTCGATGTCAATATCCATGGCATTGTTGGCGAGAATTGTGCTGGCAGCGACCGCGATCGTGGCCACAAGGGCTTCTTTTAGTGAAGCCTTCACGGAGAATATGGGGACTATTAAAGCCCAACAAAAAGTTGTATTGTACTACTAGCAAAGAAAGTAGGGACGAGGGGCACCGGCTGTGTATTAGACACAGCTGGGCCAGCAATTTTCTATTTTTTTTATTTTTTTTTTGTGTTTTTTTGTTATAAAGAAAATCTAACAATGTTTCATATGAATAATTGAAATTAATTCATGTTATTTGCATCATTGTACAAGAAATTCTAAGAATTAAACACTAGTTTGAAAAAAAAGAAAAGTAAATCTAAAGAAATAATTTCATGAAGAATGAGTAAAATTAAAATAAAATAAAAATGACATAGATGAAAATTCAAATCAAATTATAAGTAATTCATATCAATTAACAAAAAAACAAAAAAAATCAAAAAAAAAATTAAAAAAAAATAGAAAATTGCTGGCCCAGCTGTGTCTAATACACAGTCGGTGCCCCTCATCCAGAAAGTAGGGTCCCAACTCGAAGATGCCCAATCAAAGTTAGGGTTAAAATGGTAGTTGTTGCTGTTAAAGAGGAGGGAGGGAGGGAAGAATGAATTGCAATCGAAATTGGATTGGGAAGGGTCAGAGAACGGAAAGCAGGGAACGGACAAGAAGATGATGATGAATCAAGAGGAGCAGCATTATGCAATAGGATATTGTTAGCAGGAGTTTTAGGAAATCTAATTGATGGGTGTTTGTGAGGTTAGAGGAGGATTGGTACGTTAGAAATTGTAACATCCCACATTCCCACATCGGTGAGAGGTAGAAATTTCTTGTGGTTTATTAGTAGCCTTCTGCTACTCACCTAGCATCAAATCATTCATGGTGGGCGGGCTAGGTAACATATTGGGTCTTTGGACTCGGGTCGGTTTTGGTATTGATTCGACCTTGACGAGGACATCAAGGATTTGAGGTAGCGGACTGGGCTGATGGTATCAGACTCTCACATCGGGCCCGGGAGACGGTCTTGTTATTGATTCGACCTTAACGAGGACTTGAGGTAGCGGATTGGGTCTTTGGACTCGAATCGTTACAGAAATGATATAATTGGTGGTACCGACCGGAGTAAGAATTTAATGGAGAATCTAAGAATTAAGAGTTTATAAGCGCGGAAGAAGAAGAAGATAAAAAGAAAAATATGATTAATTTTTTAAAAATTTTGTATATTTTTAAAGTAATATTGTTATTTTGAGAGAGGAATAAAATAGATATATGAATATTTTAAAGTTAGTAAAATATTTAAGAAAATATGTATTACATGTAATTATGTAGTATAATCAGCACTTTGCTGTGTAAATAGTCACTTCTTATTTCTTTACAACTTTCTTATTTTTACTTTTTTTTTTTTGGTTGTTCACTGATATCAAGGACTATATCCTTACTAATTCAGTCTGATTCGGGTGCTGCATACGGTGAGACTCGAACTCGAGACCTCCCTTAAGTGAATTCAAGTCGCTTACCACTTGGACCAACCCCTGTTGGTTCTTATTTTTACTTTAAAGTAGTTACAAAAAACCTCAAAATACAAAAAATACACCAAAAATTTACCTTCTAAAAGGATCTTTAGTCTCCTTGGGATGATCTTTAATAAATTTTTTTCAAGAAAAAGACAAATTAGTTTCTCCCTCTGGTCCGGCGATTTTAATTTTCTAATTTCGACTTCTTCATACAATGCAACCGATGAACCAAAACAGTGAAGTTAGGGGCAGTGGAAAAACTGTACAATGTGGGGGGTAAACCAGCCAGATGATTATTTTCTTTCGGGTGTCCTTGAAATTATTAAATTGGATGAATTATTGTGATTCCTAAACCAGCAGCTGTATTATTAAAGATGGATCATTGTACAATATTAATTTTTTGCCAAATCAAATAGAACAAGGCAAGCGATAGTGCCCGCCCTGCAAATAATAGGACTGAGAGACGGCCCAATGGAGTTTCACGAGAAGAGCAAAGCTGAATTGAAAAGGCCCAACACCCCTTCTCCCGGGTCCACCAACTGAAAAAGGACAAGCCTGTAGCAACTTGCACCGTCAAAAACCCCACATGACAAAGGATCTTTGCAACGAATCTATGTATAACAACCAGGGTCAGTTTGGTCATTGCTCGCCATCTCAGCTGACCTCAGATTTCTCTGAATTTTAACAGACCATCTATATTCTAGAGAGAGAGAGAGAGAGAGAGAGAGAGTCATTGAAATTGACGCTTCCAAAGTTAAAGAAAACGAGAAAGAAAAAGTGAGGTGAGCACACTACTAGTACTGATGGCGATGCAGTTTTTGAGCTAAAATTATCCGAGTTCGAGTCTAGAAAACTCTGTTTAAATTCGAATACACTCGAATTTTCTTATTTGTGCTCGACTCGTTCCGATCTCGAATCCATTTGAGCTGCATGCTCCTGCGCGAAACAGCCCTAGTTCTGAGTGAGTGCGTCACTACTTGCTGACCAGATCTAACGTACGCCGATGGGCTGGGAGATCGAATAATATTATTATCTAGCCCTAGGACCCGGTAAAAACAACCCTGATTCTTAACAGTCACCATGGCTGATTCTAAAGGTAGACGTTATTACCCATCTGACCCTTGTCCTCTTATGAAATTAAAATTTCTTTTTTCTTAATTTCTGAAAGTGAAAAGAGAAAGAAAAATAAAAAGAGGCGCGTTATACTATCAAGTACACTAGACCAGACCTGCTCAGGTTAGCCTACCCGCCGTGAGAACACGACTTTCCATAATACTCTACCGAACTCTTGTCGGCGGATCCACCAGACCGAGGCGTCGCTTCCGACTTAAATTGCGCCGTTAAGCCGGCGCACGGCACGCCATTAACGCCGTCAATTTGAAACTACTAACTTCCCCTATCCTGCCACTATAGCCTAATTAATTAAACGATGGAGCAGCACCAGCTAGCTAGGTACTGGTCTGGATGGCGCTAAATTGCGCCGAGGCGGCGTAAAATATCAAGTATTTGACGTACGCGTGGGCGGAGGGGGGGGGGTGGGGAATGGAGAAATTAATCAAGTAGACGTACCTTGCGGTAAGTGGTGCCGTCGGGCTCGACGAACCAACCGGCCTCGTTGCAGAGAGCTTTGAGGACTTCATTGTTGTCGCAGTGCTTAGGGAGCTGGTAGTTACCGTACATCCTGAGGCCGGAGAATATCTTGGCGGCGATCGCTCTCCTCCGCCTCTCTCTCCTCTTGTTGTTCTCCCTTTCCTTCCATGTCGGCAGCCGAGTCCCCGACGTCATAGTACGGCCCGGCCCTTGCTCGCTCCGCCCTCTCTTTGTTTCTTCAAATGGTTTTTTGATCACTTAAACCAGCAGCATTAATATATATAGCAAAATTTAAACCAGAATCAAGAAAATAATTCACGTTTTTGGTTCCTGTTGAGTCGAGTTTGGTAAACTAATGAGTCCAAGAAAATTAATTACAAATTGTAGAAGTAATTTTGATCGATTTGGAAATGTGATCGGAAAACTGATGGGGTTGGGAGGAGAAAGAACCGGGAAAAACTAGTTTTTAGTGAAAGTATGAAAGCAATGAGTGTTGTTTTTGTGTTTTTGTGCGCTGATGATCTGAGCTTTTACTGGAGTGCTACTGCTGGTGGGACACACTACTTTTGGTCTTTAAATTACGTGTTTGCCACTGGAAAAATGAGATAGGCTTTGGATACCATTTTTTACCAGATTAATCTCATTTTAAGCCCTAAAATTTTCGTAAAGTTTTGAAACAGATCCTCCGGTTTCAAAAATTTCGAAATAGGCCCTAATGTTACATTTTTGTTTCGAAATGAGATTTTTTTTTGACGAATTCGTTAGAAACTTAACGAAACTCAACTCATGTGCTTTGCACGTGAGTTTTATAAGGA
>JAOWAN010000014.1:11024846-11041113 GCA_028566635.1 Lobelia cardinalis
ACGCTCTGAAATCCAAAACTTAAAATCATAACTCATTTTTTACCCTTAACATGATCATCTAACCGTAAATATCCAACGCAAATGCGGAGGTTCTACGTTGCTCAGGGTAAACATACCTTCTAACGCACGATTTACATCCACAACCACCACCAAAAACATCCGACCACCATCCCCAACCACCACCAAAAACATTCATCGCCACCACAAACACCCATACCAATCACCATATTCGACCTGAGAGTTTATCGTCGGTACAAGGAGTTGGCGATTTCTCCCTCTATGTTGTGGCGGATTGCAGTTGAAAAATTAACCCAAACTCCAATCGAAATCAACAGAACCTCTGTTGTTTCGCCCTGGGAGTCGATCGATTTGAGGTGGATCTAGGTTAGGGTTCATCAAGCGGCTAAAGAGGGAGGAGATCTAAACCCATGGGCGGCGATGGTGGGGGACTCCTCGTCTTCGTGGTATAGGGCTTCTGGGTTTTCGTGGGTCTTTGGTCGTTCGTCAAGATCGTTGCGAAGGGAGGTGCTCAGGCGTTTCTTGACTGTGGCGGTGGTGTTATGGTGGTTGTGGTGGAGGCGGCGGGTGGGGTGAAACAGGGGAGGAAAATACGCCGGAAGAGAGGGGATGTGGAGAAAGAAGAGGGAGGGACGGGAGGGACGGGAGGGGAAGAAACGTTCTACTAAAGTTTTTTTTTTCTTTTATTTTTTGATAAATTACATTTTATCTTCCTTATAGTTTAGCTCAATGGAAAAAAGGTGAAAAGGCCTCTTAAAAATTCTACGTAAGTCTATTTTTGTTGACTGTTTGATGAATTCTATCCAAAATTATCCATTTCACTACAAAAATATAATATTAGGGCATAAATAGTAATTCCTGAAATCGAAAGGCTCATTTTGTGAGATCACAAAAATATTAGAGTACAAAATGCGAAAAATCCTTAAATATTTATAACATAATCGAGAGTTTGATTTTGTTAAATATTTATATCATCAATCATAATTTGAAAAGTAGACATGCAATAATTGAAATATTGAGACAATGATTAATTCTTTAGCATATTTTTCAATATAGATTTGACACTTTAATCCCTCAAATATATATTAAAAATTAAAAAGTAAGAAAATAAATGAAATAAACATAAAACTAATATTAAACTCCTACAAGTAATAGAGATCTTAATTCATCCCTCATTTAATTGATTTTTTTTCTAAACTAAAGCACAACCATTTTCTAGTATAATTACATTTAAAATATTTTTTTAGGCAAAAGATAGGTAAGGAGCCATTGGTTAAGGAGGTGACTCCGTACCCTTGTGAACATGTAAGGAGCTCCAAAATAGATAGATTTGTTCTAATAAGTATAGGAGTATATATCAAAAAAATTAAATTGATAACGTAAAATTTTTACGTGATCAGTTAAGTAATTTAGGCTTTTGTTTAAAAGTATGCTCCATATAAATAAAATTGATGTTTAATCATAATATTATTACGTGATCATTAGGGTGATATACATTTTTGTGTTAAAGCATGCTAAAAACCCTTTTCGGGATCTGAGCCTAATTAACTTTTAATAATATTTTCTTCGTTTTCCAATAAATAAGCTTTTTGATTTGTGTATACTTATCAAAAAAAAAATATATTCATGAATTTATTCTTATTAAATAATATTTCTTTATTACTGATAAAAAAGATAAATATAATTAATATTTATTAATAATTGAGAGATTAAGAGGATAAATTGAAAAAAATATGGCTCAAAATGCCTAAAAATCCTAAAAAAAAAACAATTATTTTGATACATTCAATTAGGAACAAAGGGAACACATTGCATTATTTTGTATTATATACATCCATTTCAAGAAATTTTTCACTTTTTTCTTTTGTTTAGGTTCAAAATCTTATACAATTTTCTATTTATAAAAATGACAAACTTTAATACATACCCTATGTTCAAAAGATTTTTATTTATTTATATAATTTGAAATTTAAGGAAAGATGTTAGGAATATAGTGGTCGTGAAAATATGTAAATATGTGCGTGGAATCAACTCTTCATTTCTACATTTCAGCCCACAATAATCTCATACTTCTATCGAACGTGAGAAAAAAAAAATTTAGAACCAAATATTTATTTACATATTTTGAAAAAATTAACTAATATTTTTATTAGTTATAGGATGTTAATATTAATTATTTTTTTCAATTTTTTTTAATTTTTAATATTTATTTGAAGGAATAAAAGTATTAAAATTCTATATAAAAAAGTGTGTTAAAGAATCAATCATCGTATCAATTATTGCCCTAATCAATGTTTCAATCACTATATATTTATTTTTTACATACATTAAATGAATATATATATTTTAAGTGCATGATTTGACACTTTATTCCTTTAAACAAATATTAAAACCTAAATAGTAAGGACATTATGAAAAATTAAAAAGGGGGACAATAATAATTATACGTTTAATGAGAATTAGCTATTATTATGTTTTGACACTTTATTCCTTAAAACAAATATTATTTTTCTATTATTATGTTTAAATGTATTAATTAATATAAATAATTATAATTATATTAAATATTAATATAAATTAAAAGATAAATTCAAATTATAATATTAATTGTAAAGAGGGAAAGATTAATAAAAGTATTAATTATTAACAAATAATGACATGGATTTGATTTTTTTTTCTTTTTTTCTTTTTATCGTTTAAGTATAATATTAAAATATTCTAAAAAATAAATTTAAAATTAAATAAAAAGCATATGTCTCTCCCCCTTCTTCATTCTTATTTTAACTTTTTAAAATATTTTTTGAATTAATTTTTTTTTAAAATTGATTTTCACACGAGTATCATAAAAAATTTATTTTTTATGTAATAAATAAATATTTGTTTCTTTAAATAATATTTATCATTTATTCATATAGTAAGAGATAATTCCGTTTCAGTATAAATGTTTCACTAATCCTAATTTGGTTGTTTAATTTTCCTCTTTCATATTTTAATTAGAGAATATAAATAAATTGTATTCACATTATCCATTTGCTCCCACATTCAATTTATGTGTCTATAAATTTCATTTTACACAAAATATTATGTATATGGATACATTTGAACAATGGGAGTACAAATTATATAGCTTTTAATTTTAAAATAACATTTCAAATTTTAATTTCTTAAAATTTGGTCTCATTTTTTATTTTAATTTTGGATTTTATTTTAAATATTTTTTTTTTATTTTTTCACTCTATGTTAATATTTATGTTACTAATTATATTTATGCTACTAGTTTATGAATATTTTAGGAAAAAAATTAATATTTGCAATTATTTGATTTTCTTTACTTTTACTACATGTAGATATTTACTTTATTTGTTACTACTAATATTAATTAATTTAATTAAATAATAATAACATATAAATTATAAAAAATGAATAAAATAATTTATATTTGATAACTAAATTTTAAAATAACCATGTTACCCTTACAATAAGTATTAATTTAGATAGAAATGATAGGCGCAGTATAATAACTTAATCACGAGGGGATGTTAAAAATTGGCCAAAGCACAGGGGGTGGCAGTACAAACTACCCCTCCTTTCATTGTAACTAAAATTTTATTACCTGTTTATATAATATTTAACATATAAATTTAATGTAATGCAAAATTCGGCGATAAAAAAGTTATTTATATTATTCTCTAATAAATATCCTTTTTTTTCTAGCATAAAGAAAATCTTAAAGTGTGTTCTTCACCTAGGTTTTCATCCAGATTTTTTAATTTTTAATTTTTCTCTCTCAGATCCCACAAATTTTCTATTTATCTCTCTCCTACTTTTTATTTTAATCATTATAAAATTCAAAAACCAAATAAAAAAACTAACCACAATAACACATGCTTAATGAGTTATTCGGAAGTAGTAGTACAGAACTCACAAAAGTACTCAACGCACGTGGTTTTCGTCGATCACGTGAGCGTCGAACCCACTACGCGTAACCAGCCACACATGATAAATTCCCCGAAAGCGGTAACAGATGGCGGGAAACTTGGAATCATTCCGGAGGGAAACTGGAGTACTATTTGGGGTTTTCCTCTTCCTCCGTAATAGTAAATCGTTGAAATAAATCCGACCCGCAGGCATCCAAACCGGACATGGCCGAAATCGAAACCCTAGGTATCCTGGACGAGATTCAAGCCCTCGTTTCCGATAAGCTCCAAGTTGTACGTACCCCTCTCCCCTCTCTCAAAGCCCTTGATTCATAGATTGTGGAATTCCCTCTTCTCTATATTGTTGGATATTTAACTTCTAGAAATATTAATTTTGTTGCCATGAATTGAAATTGTTGTTTATTGACTTGAATTTTGAAGTACAAATCACTGCTTATTTGCTTAATTTTACTGCTTTGAATTGGAAGAGTTGTTCGTTGACTTGAATTTTGGAGTACAATCACTGCTTATTTGCTTAATTTTACTGCTTTGAATTGGAACAGTTGTTCGTTGACTTGAATTTTGGAGTACAATCACTGCTTATTTGCTCCTCCACCGCTTTTACAAATTAAAGTTACATTAATACATTATTATCTCTAGCGGATCATTCAATTGAAGAACGCAATTCTTATTTGAAGGATATTTATGGAAGTTAAAAGTATATATTTCAAAAAGGTTGATGTTTAAACGTATCTCTCTTCCTCTCATGTTTGCTTTCCTCAGTTTTATTTTATTTTATCGTTTAAGGAGTCTCCCTTGGAGGATCTGAAACCGCTGCAGTTGTTGCAATGAACCGCCCAACTTACCCTCCGAACCACCTGACTTGTGTTATTGAAAAAAGAAACTTCCGGATCCATTGTGGGGGGCGGAGAAATTATTCAGCGAGCCTGTTGTGTCATGTCATGAAGTGATGTGGTGACGCACCAATGAGATCGATTTGGGGTAGTAGGTGTGAGGTGTCCCATAATTACTCTTCAACTTGGGTTGGGGGGGGGGGCATGATTATTCCTTATTGGATAATGTCTCCATGTCGAAAACTGAATTGGAATGATGACGTTCGTGAGGGGCTCATTGATTAATTTTCCGGGGGGATGGGAAGGGGATGTAGGGAGGGAGTAGTTGTTTGCTTAGAATTTGAAGTTAACGTTGTCTACAGTTCTGAACCGTTAGTTTACATTAATCGAACAATATGTTTCAAGTTACCACTGCCAGAGTAGTGGTATTAGAAATTGAAAAGCAGTAGATCTTAGAATTTGGCATTCAATTTATGAGTAGTGGTGTCTTCAAAAAGATTGGTGAGCATGGGGATCTTTTATAATATGGCATATATTTAGCCATTCAGGATGTTGAATTTGCTCCACTTCTGGTAGATTTGTACATGAATCAAAACGTTTTTAGTCCGTATTGATTTCTTTGGGAGTTGATTATACATGTCCAGCGCAACCACTAGCCATTATGCAGAAAATTCCTCCTCGCTGTAATGTCTGCTCAGTTTGCGTATTTATGAGGTGTTGCCAAATATTTAAATTTTCTTTTTAGAAAACCATAAGCAAAAGTTCTTTACCCACAAACTTCTGTCCTTGCTCAAGCTCACTTGCAGCCTTGGTTTCTATCCCAGCTGAGTTTTAAACTATTATCCTTGGTGCTTGGGGTGATCGTTGCGAAGCTAGAAAATACTGCTAGAAAATACTGAAACTCCCCTTTCTAATGGAGTATAGAGTAAACATTGATGTTGTATTTTCAGCGTCTCTTTCCTTTTCATAATGACAGTATAAAGAATGCACCCAAAAGGAATCGAACCTATGTACTCAAGCCACAAACATAACAGTGTAAATGCTCAATTGGGGAATCCTTGTGGGGAAAAGTGAAGTACTCGACTACAATATTGAAATCAACCCGTTGATTCATATTTGATTTCTTAAGCTTTTTTTCTCCTGTATTCAGCCAAGTCTTCCTTTATGTTTTCTTCCTTTTTTCCTGGTTGTTTAAGAAAATTATAGCCTATGCACGTTTTAATATACTTGTGGCGATTGACTTGAATAAATGTGCAGAGTGTCGTAACTTTAATTGGAAAATGGATGATTTGGTAAATTCTAAAATTCATGGTTTCATGTTTTAGGTTTCTTACAAATGGCTAAGTCGTAATTTTTTGGTATCATCAGACGCTGCAAAGAGGTAAAATTTTGTGTCGAGGAATAGTCTTGTAGATTTTTTCTTGTACAATTTTTCCCTAATAGGAGGTGTTCATCATTGTGGTCAGGTTGCTTCTAGATTTTGTTGAAAAGAATGGAAGCGAATTAGAAGTAGTATATACTTTGTCTGGCTGGTTGAAGAATAATCCTTCAGTTTACCATGTAAAACTTGTTTCAAGATCTAAGCTCGCAGGTTAGAATTTCTACTAAAACTTCATCCAGTATGCTGGTAATTCTCAAATTTTAAAGCATGGTTGATAATTGCCTTAATTGCTTTATGCCACATGTTCTCACTTGATATATTTTTCATTCTTTTGCTCTTAACTGTGATTGCCTGTATTCCTTTTCTTTGATTGAATGCCATTCTTACATAAAACTTCAGGATTCTTCTAAGTCAATTGCTGTAATCATATGTGATGGTCTATCTGAACAAGTGCAAATGTACCAGCCTGTGTCTCGTCTATTTAGAAATATTCTCAGTTGCAAATCATATCCTGGGGATGTGTGTGCTCATTTCAACACTTTCCTCTCTGCATGGGGATCAAAAAATTCTAGAACTAACTTGATAAAAGTAGTAGATGAATATACCTCATCTCCTTACAAGATCCTCTCCTACCCTTGTTTTCTGTTGAGACATTTTCCTGATATAGCCCAAGTGTTTTGTTGGATGGGGATTTGCTGATTCTGGTGAAATGTGACTCTTGTTAACTTATATGCATTGTGGTTCTTTCTGACAGTTTCTGTTACCCGTGTTTACTCTTGTCATTTGGTTGATGCAGCCATATTAGTGAATCTTGCACACATTGTGCTTTTGTTTCTTTGATGATCATTTACACTTCAAATATAGCATTGAAAGTAACTTGTAGTTATGTTGGTATCCTTTTGTTGTGTTTATGAGCCTTTAATTGGTGTATTTCTTTCCAGCATTAGGAATGTGCTGAAATATTTTTTCTTATGTGTAGAAGCCAAAGCAGAATTTGATGGCAGTTGCTCAGTTCAGGTTTATAGTGTCCAAGCTTGTATCCCGAAAGATCGAGCGGTCCTTTGGAATGCTGAATATTTACAAGCAGAAGAGCTCTTTAAGCAGCCCCCCAGTGTTCTTAATTGTTTGAGAGATAACAGGTAAATATGCTTTTCTACTTCAGTCACTAAAACCCTTTTCAGCCTTTCAATGTTTTTGCAATTGATCAAATAAATGACATTATCACGTTAATGTAGTAGTTATTCTGGCAAACTCCAATTTAGGGGTAAGAGCTAGCACATTTTAAATTGTTCACATCGGGCGTATTGACATATATGAGTAGAACATCCGAACATGAAAGGCTTCCATATATGGGACTGTAATCATGTATTTATTAAGGTTTTTGATCCGTATCCTGATGGCTTTATGTCTTCAGGTTTTGTAGGGTTTCAAATTCCTTGGTGAATCGCAATGCTGAAGGAGCAGCTGTAAGCACCAGCACCCTACAGGCTAAAAATGTTGGAGCTTCTGGGCCATCCAGAGCTAATTCTACAAATCCAACTGCAAATATTGCTCAGCCTCAAGAGAGAAAGATTCAGCCATCTAGCACTAAGACCAAATCTCCAGAACAGGTGAAAGATGTTAAAAATGGAAGTCATGGCCCAGAAGCTCATGTACAGGGTAGCAAACATGTTGCAGATAAAGAAAAAGTTCCTCAAGTGCCTGATAACAAAAAGAAAGCGCAGGATGATAAAAGCAGCTCCGCTGGAACTGGAGGTTCATTAGCTAGTATGTGGGGTCGTGCATCAGCAAAACCAAAGCTTAGTTCTGTCTCTGCGGAAACCAGTACCACCATTCCAGTTTCTAGTGGTTGGTTTCGTTTATCCTTATTGTCTATTAATAGAATAACTGGAACTTCTAAAAAATTCGTCCATAATTCGAATTATGACTTCGCTCTATCCATAATACGTCATTTTAGCTTAAGTTTTCTGTTTATCACAGAAGCTCAAGTATCTGCTCATGAAGCAGTAGAGGCTGACAGCAGTGATGATGAAGGTCATGAAGTAAATTTCAAAAGAACATCTAATGGTGAGGGCAGTAGGAAAAGGAGGGTTGTATTTGATCTCTCAGATGAAGAAGATGAGTACAAGGATGCCGTTAATCTTGCTTCACCAGATCCTCCTAAAATGCAACCGTCTCTAGAATTGAAACAAAGTTCTAAAACTGCATTTCTGGAGAAAACCATTTTGAATTTTGATGAACAAAAGGAAGATAAGCCAAAGGTCAAGAAAGAGAAAGAACCTACTGGGGGTCCTGAGCAGCTTATCAAAGAAAAATCTCCTGTAGTCAACAAAGGAAAGACAAATGGCAATCCTCCTTCAGAGAAAAAACAATTCCTTGCTCCTGAAAGTGAAGCAAGTAAAAAGGGTAATGTGAGTGATGCTGCTCCAAACTCGCCTAAAAGGAGAAAAGTTCTAAAGACTCGAATGGATGAGCGTGGAAGGGAAGGTAAGAATGTTAATAGCCCTGCTTACATTGTTTCATCTGATTTGATTACAAAGTATCTCTTCCATCAAATGTTTTGACAGTTGTGGTTGCTGTGAAAAATGTACTATGTTCGTTCAGAAAGAACCAAATCAATATTATGTTGGCATCTTGCTCTAGGTTAATTTCTTGTTTTAGAAAACTGATTTTGACGTGCTTAAAAATGGCTCAAGAGACATTGGATTGTTAATCCAACTTGGCTAATGCGGAAATATTTATGTTGTGATCTTTAGTTGCCATCTGTATGTATCTCCTACTTGTACATTGTCCATTCTTGTAGCGATTTGCATGCCTAGAATTGTGATTGCAAGTTGCATGCCTTTGTGATCTAAAGTTGGTACATGGTTGAAGTAAATTAAAAAAATTAATATCTTATGAAATAGTAGTTCCATCTTTTTTGTATCATTTATGAAGTACTCAACTCTCAAGTTCAGACCGTTATCTTATTTTTTCTAGTTAATGTTGTGAAAAGCTTAAACTATTGTGCTTTCTTGAGATGGTTTTCATTTCTATGCCAGATTCTTCATCTCATGCTCTTGTTTTGTGCTTCAGTTACTGAGGTTGTTTGGGAGGGTGATGAGGTAGAGGAAAAACCTGATATTACTGCAACAAAGAAAGGTGACAACAATACCGTGAACAAAAGTGCTACCAGGTAATCATCATTATTACTCATTTAGATATGCTTCTCTTCTTTTAATTTAACTTGATTCAGTCATCTTTCCATCTTAAAATATCTATAAATACGATTGTAGACACTAGGTCGTGATGGACCATATTATACACTGCTGACCATCTTCTAAACTTTATTGTCCTATCTATACCTAGCTCTCTGTGGACTGGGGTACTAGCTTCATGCCACTTAAGTGCTGTACTATCCTTGAGGCTGATCATCATCCTGAAACCCCCAACAGAACCCAACTTGTTAATTTACATGTATGAGAGGGGCAGTGCCAGAATCATCAGAACGAGGGGGCGCCTTTTCTCTAATAGTTTGCATCCTCCGAAGTTTTTTACTTATGTTGCTAGTACCTCAATTTTAAGCCAGAATGTCAGTAGAAGAGGACTGACAATTTTGTCACTAAATCCTTGGAAGTTGCCCCAAACTCAAGGGGTTTGTTCATTGATACCAACCTTTGTGAGACCTTTTCCTTTGCACCTTTTGAAAGAATGGCTTCATCACATAAATATTATAGTCTTGGGTGGATGACTTAATATATATGATATGATCTGCAAAAGGGTAGCAATATCATAATTCATATTATCGAAGGATATTCCTGAAAAAGATCTGTGATGTACAAGTTCTAGTATGCAGTTTCTTCATTTGTCAAGAGTTTATATTGTTTTTTAAGACTAAAGAAAATTCTTTGGTCTATTCACTGGTGCTGAGATTCTTCTTGTTTCCAAAATCAGCAAACCTATAGCAGCTAAGAAATCACCTGGAGTAACTACTGCTACATCTAACGCAGCAAGCAAAGCAGGAAACAAGAAAGCAGGAAACAAGGATCCCAAACAAGGGAATATTCTATCATTTTTCAAGAAGAAGAGTTAGAGAGGTGCTGTGAAATTTTCTGCACCTTTCAACCATGGTATTTCTTCAGATAGCATTCATGTAAGTGTAGGTTTAAATTTGTAGTTTTCTTTAGTTTTTCAAATAGATGTAGGTGTTTGCTAAGGTCAGTATAGCTTGAACTCGAATCCCCTTGTATTTTTCAAGACTTGTAAAGAGTTTCCGTTCATTGATTGCATACTCTTTAAGTTATCAATAACCATGCGCACTTTTCTCGAAAGATAACTACAATTTTCTAGGTTGCACAACATTGACCAAGGAAGCATGAGGCTGCTCACTAGTTAATTTTCTGGTTGGTCATACGAAAGCATTCCCTCGATCGGTTAACATGGTTCTTGAATAACATAACTTGTTTCAGAAGAATATGATGCAATCCTATATGCTCAGAAAGAAAGAAACTCTTAGCAGCTCTGAAAAGTCGCAACCAAAAAGTGAACCATCCATGATTTACAACCACCAAAATACAAGATTTACAGCGCATTCAGGTGCAGTGTAGACAGCTAACACCATCCTTTCTGTGCTCAACTCTCTCGTATCACGTTATATGGTTCGCTTAGAACGTATTTTGGCAATTCATACTTTGCACCTGCACAGGAGTAGCACAATTGTTTTAGGATCAATTTCATGTGGAAAAAACTGAAGGGGTGAAGAACAAGAGTGCAGAATGCATCCTCTTTTCTTGATGGATGGAGTAGGTAAAATACCTCTTTCATCATAACAAACTCTTAAATCTGATTTGTGAACAATGACCCCAGCACTGTCCACTATAGCTTGAGCAAGTGTTATATCAGCTTCAGCTGCAGCACGCAGTGCATCCCAAATTTCTATAATTGCCAGAAAAAAAAAATCGAATTTTGTATATCAAAATTGATTACTACATGAAATATTTGTATTCAGATAGTAACATAATGAAAGCTTTTTTGTACGAAGATCAGTATGTACATGTGAAAGAACAACCTTTTTTGCCACCATAGTGAGGGGCAGTGTCCCAGAACTCATCGCGCATCTGCATCAGCTGACTCATTGTTATCGGCTGTGGAAATTTCCAAGGTTTCGGCTTTCGAATGCTTTTCACAGTTCCTGCAGTAATCAAGACGTCCAAAACCACATTCACAATAAAGTTGATGATCAATCATACCAATCTTAAGAATGAGTTGAAAGAGTCGGGGTGACGGTTCCTGAACAAATATTTACACAGGAGGTTTGTGTCATAGTGACCTTGAGGCCACGTACAATAAATCAGTGTAAACTAAACTTCAAATATATTCTCCCCGTTGTTCCTAAATGAGTGTTATATTTTGACTTTTTTGGGCCAATTTTATTAAAATTTGACCAATTTCTTATGAAAATGTACTTGTTATCAAATAAATATGTGTATGGTTTAGGGACGAAGAGAGTATTAGTTTATGCATCTGTGCCCAACTAACGGTTGAAGATGAAAGAATGAGGCTTCAAGAACTTGCTAGTAGCAGCAGGGAAAAAAATTAGAAGGATTAGAGACGAGGGTTACTATGAATAGTCAAAGAAAATATTACGACAATGATTGTGAAGCTAAAGAGTGAGATCCCCATCCCACAGCAGAACTAACCCATGAAATTACGATTCAAAAATTGGCATACCAGATCTCTTGATGGGCAATGATCCAGCACAACCCATTTTTGGTTTCTCTGTTTTTGTCTACTCTATCAACTAACCGGTCTCTAGTAAACTTCGGGGATCACCGAGAAGTGTTGGTCAGAGTGCTTTGAAAAATTCTCATGGAGGGCCAAAGTTTTCCGGTGGCATGGAAGTAGAGGATGGATGAAGAAGTTGTTTGAGGTCGGATGGGATTTTGCCACGGGAAGTCTAGCAGCAGCAATAACTATAAGCATTTTGACAGAGGAAGAAGCAAAAGGAGTCAGTTTTCAGAGTGGTTAGCTGTGATGTTTCTTTCTCGTGAGCAAATTGTGGCCAAAATTTCCACTCCTTTAAATGCTACTCCCTCCGTTTCATTTTAAGTGTCCTGAAGGCTGAAAGTGACATTTTCTCCTCGCTATCATGGACTCTTAAAATAAATGAAGGAAAAATTAGCAGATCATCTATCTTCTTTTTTCGTTTTTCCTTTTCATTTCCATGGTAATCCACATAATGTCAGTGCTTCTGAACAAGAGGTCCCAAACATGAATAAATATCGAGTCGAGTTGAGTATAATCCAGGTTGCATGGATGCCAACCTCTAGTTACATAATCAGGCTTATCTACGATATTTATCTGCAAGACTGACATGTGACTGGAGATTTAATGGAAAAAAGGGAGTCACTAAATGAAATTCACGTGAAGGACATGATAATGATAAGGTAAGCTTTTTATAATACCATTAATTAGGTCTAACAAAAGATTTTGAAATAACTCGGGAACAAGAAATTAGGACAACACAAAATCATAGCTGCTAACCAACATTAATTTCTCAAAGCTGCTCAACACTTCGGCTCGGTCATTTGGAAGGCCTATGCAGAATTTTGCACCACTAGACGGTTACAATCCTGATCTCTGAGCCCCAAATATACAGCGTGCCTATCATGGGATAGGTACACGTGAGATGCAAGAAGGCAGGCCTGGTTCAGCTAGGCAACAGAAACACGCCAGTCCTTTATATTTGGGATCGACTGGACTACGATGGTAAACACAATCTGCATGAAGTGGGTCTTAATCATAGCGATATGCATCCCCATACTTGCTCCTATAGTGCCCATATTTCGGATCTTCATAGTTTACACCCTTCATGTCAACGGGTTTCTGCTCTGCTGTAGTTCCTCCAAAACCGAGCTCTCCACTTTTATCACGTTGGCGATGCTTTGTTCTATCTTTCTGGCTCTTAGACCGCACATGAGTAGGAATCTCACCACTCGCTCCATAGAACTCTGCATATTCTTGTCGTTTTGAAGATCGGTGTTTGCTCAACATAGAAGGGTCTTTAAAACTCGACGATCTCATCTTAGGTGGCTTCATTTCTGAGTATTTGTCACCGGCATTTGGAGCGTGGGCATGACGGATTTCAGACATAGGAGCTGGAGTTCTCTGCTTTTGAACTACTGTGGGCCTAGGTTCATCTTCCGGCATTATGAGAGAATCTTTCAACGGAGTGAGGCCTTTGTTTCTAATACCGAAGGGGGTGAGATAAACAAATGCACCAGCCAATGCTTCAAGAGCGAGCTTCGAAAGATCAAGGATGAGCTGTCCAAAGGACGGCCATCCTGCTTCTTGTTCCGCTTTAACAGCTTCTACTATAGGACTTGGTTTTTCCTTATTATGTTGTTCTTTAGAATCGCTCCTGATTGGTTGCTGCATGCATATGAAGACCAAATTCAGCATGTAAAACAGATGGCAGACAAGTTCTTCAAATCCTTCTAACACAAGATAAAACTCCCTCCATTCCAGGCAAAGAGCCCACATTTGAAAGTCTAAACTTGTCAATTTGGTACTTGCGCTACTTCCTATAAAATAAATTATAATTTGTACTAATGTCATCATTTTTCCTACAATACCCGAGGAAACTATCGTATTTTGAACAAGAAAGAAAAAAACAGAGAAAATTTCAAATGCTTATGGTTTAATTTTTGAAAGTGGACTTTGAGTGAAACATCCCAACATATAATACTGAGACTCTTTTCCTGCAATCTCTAATGCCAAACAAGAGTTTGGAACCACTATAAAAAATTATGAAAAACTGAAGAATAAAATCCGATGGTGCAAACTCTTACCATTTTTGAAAAATAGGAAGCTCCAAATCCCTGCTGAAGCATGCATATTGCATAACCTATCAAGACAGCACCGACTACCAAAACAAGATCTGCCAAGCAAATCGATGGTACTTTCAATTAGTCGGCCCATACAAATGAATTAATGAAAAAAACTTCAACTATATACGTGTATTTAAGTATTAACACAACCTCCAAGTAAAACATAAGCAGTAACATAATTAGGATGCAATATCTTCAAACATCATGTTATAGTCATATAGTTGCAAAAATAAAATAAAAATGAATGGAACAGATTGCCTGGCCCAAACCTGTGGGAGAGACAGAGCTGAACTGGTAATCACAGTCCTCTTGGTTGAGAGAAATTTGACGAAGAGCAGCATTTCCTCTGTCGATAACTAGCAAGGAACAGGTAGGTCGGACATAAACCACATCAAAGTCAGTTGAGAATTTTGCATCCTCACTTGGTCCATCAGTATATCCTGCAACATTTGATTTCCCTCCAGCGATTGTCGTCACACCTGCAACCAATTCCAATTTCGTAAAAACTAGTATAATAAAGATATTTTTATGTTTCACAAAATAGTGAGGAATAGAAACCATCATACTTTCAAATTGGTGTTTGTCAAAGCACTTTTGCAACAGAAGATAGAACATCAATGAAATGAAAACTATCCAGTATTCTTGTAAAAGGTAATGAATAGAGCGCACCTGCTTCTCCTATCTTTCTGATGGCAAGGTTAGAAGTATCGGCAACATATACATTTCCTTTATCATCCATGGTTACTCCTTTTGGTTGATTGAAACGAGCATCATTTGATTTTCCATCCACATGCCCAGTATAACCCTGAAATGATCCCGCAACCAATCTTGCCCTACTATCTGCATCCATAACATATTGGAAACATTATGTAATTAGAACTATCAAATCACATTTCATATCCATCACTCTGAGAAAAGCTGTCTCCTCACCAAAGGAAAAGATAAAAGAACATCACGTATAAACAGAAGAGATTGGAGACAGAATCTGTCCTTTTGGGTTGTTGAATTTGCCATCACTCCTCTGAAAACCTAGAATTTTGTAAACATTGTTGTCCCCAAATTCCAAAGTGATGGTATTCTAAACTCTTTCTCCCTCCCTCTTTCTATTTCCCACTACCATTTTATATTACACTAGAGCTTTTGAGAATAAGAAATGGTGGTTTCAATCAAACTTTTACTTCTGATTCGTGCTTCCTGAAACCGGTCATTTTCAACTCAATTTTACTATGCGTCACTTCACATCTTGAAACTAAGAAAATTGAGTCCTTCCTGAGGAAACACCAAACAACTCTGATGCTTCACTTGATTGCTAACTAAATGCCTCCCAAAATAACAACGAACAAAACTGATCTTCTATAGAAAATCACTGGAGACTGAAGAAAGCAAAAGCCTCCACCCATGTACCATTGGTGATTTCTTGAAGTAGATTTCCTTTACAGCCCTTAAACTAACACGACTCATTTACAAGAGCACTTCATCAGTTTCTTCGTTCTTTAACCAGACTCTCTAAACAGCCAATCAGGTTGTTAAGTATTATAAAGTTCCTAAGAGACAACAAAAGTCAATTGTGCAAAACTGCCTCAATTAATCTCAAAGGTGCAAGAGAATTAGTGAGCTCATGAAGTCATGATAGAGCGAACAAAAAAGCTTACATTGGGACAAGGGCGGAGTAATTCGAACAATGTTACTATTAACAGCATCAACAGCAAAAAGTTCACCCTCTTGAGAAACTCGAATCGTGTAAGGCACAACCCCGAGAGCATTCCCCTCCAAAACCGTTTCAACTAGGTACCCATTCTCAAATTGCACAACATTCCCATCTGTAATAAGGCAATAGCAAAAGTTATTTCAAGAAAAAGAAATGCATTTATACACATTATCAAAAAGTGCCTTTCTAAGCCTTTAATTTCACACACAAAAAGAAAGAAAAAAAGATTGGAAAAGGGAACCTGCAATTGGGAATTTTTTTTCAGAAAACTAAGAAAAGGGTAGTACCTGATTGAGAGGCTTTGGAGGTGGTAGACCTGGTCCATTTGATAATTGAAGACAAGTGCTTAATCACAGGGGCTGCAATTTAACACAAAATTAACAACTAAAAGTGATAAGAAATGAAAAAAAAAATATATATATATATATATATATTAAGCATACCCAGTATATAAAAAGGCTAAATAAATCAGCATCCTTGTGTGTGTGTGTGTGTGAGACAGAGAGGGAGAGAGAGAGGGA
>JAOWAN010000014.1:11052922-11066806 GCA_028566635.1 Lobelia cardinalis
TTCGATTAGTTCTGCATTTTGGAGCTCAAATTAGGGCTCTTGATAATGGTGTTCCCAGTTGAATTTATTGTTTGAAACCTAAAACAGATCCCATGCGTACAACTTCAACGGAGGCTGGGATGTTTTTTTTATTGCGATGCAGTTCTAGCACTGTTTTGAAGGTGCTTTATAAATTACTACCAAAAACTCATGTTTGTTTTTCTGTGAAACACTCTCTTCTTTTGACGCTCCATCCAACCAAATTATTTGATTATTCCAATTTGGGGTTCTTGATCTGATAAGCTGGTTGAAAGGAGTGGAAACAAATAATGAAAATATTGAGGAAAGAAATAAAGCTAAAAATATGATCTGAGGAAATTGGAATCAAAAATGATTGTTATACGATTTGATTTATTTTCTTTTGGGTGTGCAATAAATAGAAATAAAATTGTTTCTATTTCTGATTTGCTAAATAGAAATAAGATGATCACTAAATGCTTCATTAGCATTCTTATTTAAGGTACACTTTGGAAAGCAGATATGAAGGACATCGAAGTAATCTGTCTAGGTAATTTTGGACTGTACTGAAACTTAAAAGTGAATTTATCCCTTTTCTGTATGGTGATTCAAATGAAGCTATTATACTATGGTACAGGAACTCTGCTACAGATGTCTAGACCATGACACAGAAGCTGCAGATGCATTACTGCACGAATCCAGGAACCTCATATATAGATGTATCTCAACTAATTTAGGATAAACTTGAAAAATAGTTGTCAAGTGCTACTTAGCATCCTTGTTGGTATAGAATTAACTTTGAAAAAAAGTTGCCAGGGACAATGAAGTGATCTGTCTAGGAGATTATAAACTATATTGAAATTGGATTTAGACCTTTTCCTTAAAGATGAAGCTTATTTATTATGATGTGTGAACTCCAGTACAGATGTCTGGAACATGTAGTGCAGACACATGAATGCATAGATTCCAGGTTACTGAGATACATTTACGTACTTGGCGTTCTTTAGTGAATCATAGACTCTTAGTAAGTTAGAAAATGACTCTTATCAAGCAACCATGCTAAACAACAGGGTGAGAGAGTTCCGTATGTTGTTTCACAACTAATCTGAATTCAGTTAAATGTTGGATGCATCTGCAATCCTTTTGCCTTCTGCTAGTATTTCGAGATACATTCATTCAACTGTAAGCAGTCATTAGTCTCATTTTGCTTTATAATACCTAGGCTCAGTACAATCTCTGTTCTTGACAGCCATTGTCATAACCATTTTAGAAATGTAGGTGTGATGACCATTGTAAAGATGCAAGTGGAATATTAGATCTCGGGCTTTTTTATATGTAGAAATTATGCTTTGTTGTACCACCGGCATTTGAAACCGTTAACTTAGTGCGATTGTTAATACTTTTTATCTTCCTTTTCCCAAGGGCTCTATCATGGTTTGCTGTAGGTTGCTACTACTACTGTATCAAGAAGTATGATCAATCACGCCGTTATTTCAGGTAATAATCATATACTTTAGTTCTTTATTCAAAATATCCTTTTCAATTAGGGTCCGTATGTAGTTGTTTATCTGCCACCGAGCTCAACTGCATTAGAATGAGTCACTACATATGGTTAATAATAATAGCACAGAATTAGTAGATGAAATCAGCAGTTTGTTTGAAGAAGTGGTGTCTTTTTTTGTTTTGTCAAAACTTCATTGAAAAACGTACTCTTGATATACAGGTTTAGGGGGAAAAAAGGGTTCATCTTTTAATTGTGTTCCCGAGTTTCCCTTTCCAGATTTACAAAGGATTTCAAATCATATTTTTTGTCATTCAAGAGTTCTGTGCCTGATTGTGTTGGAGTATCCTTCAAATTTTATTCATATCGATCTTGTTCATTCTTGCTCTTCATAGAATATAAATTAATCTCGCATCCCAATATGTCTGGAATTATGTGCCTTTTAGTCGTTCCTTGTCCGCATTCAAATTTATCCATGATCTATTTACGATTGTTTCTGGTTTTTGATGTGACACATGTTTTTCATGAGTAGTGTTTTGCAGCAAGGTTACTAATCTTTGATGTTTCTGTTTTTGATGTGATATATTTTCTTGACGAGTGTTTGTTTTGCAGCAAGGCTACTAGTCTTGATGGGACGTTTGCTCCAGGGTGGATAGGCTATGGGAATGCCTATGCAGCCAAAGAAGAAGGCGACCAAGCGATGTCAGCTTATCGCACTGCTGCTCGCTTGTTTCCTGGGTAATTTAATTTCTCTGTCCCTTTCTTCAGTGCCATTGGTTTCACTTCTTTTCTGCCAGTTGGTTTTCATAGTTGACTTGTGTCATTTCAGAACAGAGTAGTTAAGTGATCAAACATCTCTGGTTCTTTCTGTCTCTGTATAGATCATCTCAAGTAATTGGTACAAAGGTTTAGTTGAGTGGGCATCTGCCGTCCTTTTAAGAAATATTTTCAAACAAAATTTCAAAAAATTGAGGATGTCTAGGCTTTTAAATATCCCAAAGTTTACTAGTTAAGCTCTGTGCTTAGCATCCTCTTATTTTTGTATTTCTTTCATTCAACAGATGTTCTCCTTCCAGTGTTTAAAGTAGTCAGTTTCTTGGCTTTTAGGTGGATAGGCTGTAATCTTTGTGTTTCTCTGACCTGAAGGATAATTATTGGTTATTATTTAGAGATATTTCTAACTTGTTGCATGGTAATGGGTGAAAGTGTATGAATGTTCATCATTGTGACTATCCACGAATCATAGACAGAATATCTCTACCTATTCCACAAAGTCCTCGTATTACTTATCAGTTATGAATTGTCTTTTACAGGTTGAATGTTGATATTCTCTTATTCCAGGTGCCATTTACCAACTTTATACATTGGGATGGAATACATGCGAACCCATAGCTTCAAACTTGCTGATCAGGTGATATATCATTTCATCACTAGTGCATTTGCTGTACTTCAGTTGTGGATCTTGTGGTTGATACATGAACTCTCCCACCCCCTCTTTATCCATACACTGGAGTTTAACCTTGACTCTTTCCACCAAACATGGCAAACAAGTATATTCAATTCTGCGATGATAGGCTGCGAAATGCCGATGGTTGGAACATTTCTATGCTATTTAAACCTCCCGTGCACATATTTTTCTGTTGGAAAATTGGTCATATCTGTTATGTTTGATTGCTTGGGTTGCATATAGGCAGGCAATTTTTTGCGTAGCTGATACTGAGATTTTCTACCATCATCAACCTTGATAGTATGCTGTCTTCAGTTTTTTATGCAGGCAAAGGCAATATGCTCTTCAGATCCACTTGTTTATAACGAACTTGGGGTTGTTGCTTATCATATGAAGGAGTAAGGATATTTACTTATGAAACTTATGCTTCAAAATATTGTAGTTTGACCTTTTGGTTTTGTCCTCCTTTCTTTTCACTTGGCAGCTTTTGCTAGTTGTTTCTGTCAAAATGTGCTGATTTGACTTTGGACTCTGTGACGGATCACAGAAATTGATGTACTTCATATTCCTTAGTGTGGTTTCATCAGCATGATTTTAGTTTCTAAAATGGTTTCAGGTATAAAAAAGCTGTGTGGTGGTTTGAGAAGACTTTGGCCCACATCCCGTCATCGTTAAGTGAAATGTGGGAATCAACTGTGGTTAATCTCGCTCATGCACTAAGAAAGTTAAAGTACGTCTCATTTTCCAACCAATGAATTTTTTTCTGAATACAGCCCAAGGAAATTGACAATGTAATTGTGCATCTGTCACGCTGTTATCTTTTGCATGGGCTGGAATATGGTGATGCCGACTATACTAAATGAAGGCATTATACCACTAGATGAATTACATCTCTCCACTTTAACTTATGGTTTTACGCATGACATCACTTGTACTGGTCATAAAGAAGAAATTGGTGAATATTCAAATCTAAAATTCATTTCTATTTATTTGGTATAAAATCTCCAGCCGCAGTCAATGATGGGTAAACATTTAGCGAATTTGAGATTTTAACGGCGGATGTCCATCTTCATTTTTTTTTCGTATCTCTTGTGCATCATTCGTTTTAAGAAAAATGCTATATTCGCAGAATTTGTCAACAAACTTTATCCACAGCTAGCATTGAAGTGTTGCGTGGTACAAGCACCCCAGTGGATCATTTAGTGCTTTTTGTGGCTGAATTCCATAAAACTAGTGCTACTCTTATTTTAAAATGAATGTGATTAATTTTTTCCTTGCCCTAATTATATACGCAACTCCCATATCAGGCGATATCATGAGGCAGTTTCATATTATGAGAAAGCATTAGCACTATCAACCAGAAGCGTGAGTACTTATGCAGGTCTGGCATACACTTACCATCTGCAGGTATAATCTTTCTTTGTATCTTTATACAACTTTCAATGAACTTGTTCAGTTTAGACCAATTTCACCATAAAGTTAATCACCTTTAGGACCTAAATCCTAATACCCATAGTTTTGCCTGACTGTTGTACTTTCTGTGATTTGAAAGTCTTAACTTTTTAATTTTGTATTTTTGCAACTTTATATTTTTTATAAATTGTTCGAACACTAGAACTGGTTTTCTACAATATGCAAGAAAGCTTTCATGTTTTGCACATGACAGAATTTTTTTGATAAATAAACAAATATTTATAGTTCAATGTATAAAGGTGAACTCTTTGAATGAAAGGTAACAAAATAGAAAAAGTGGACTATTTGCCCAGAATGGTGGGAGTATTTTGTATTAATGGTGCCAAATTTGATCATCTTGATATTGTTCTGCATATATTTTTCACGTACTATTTAGGTTGGTGTAAAAATTTTGTGGATTTATTCTGTTATAATATTTTTAGAATGCAGTACTATATCTATATAGTTGCTTGCACTATTTTTTGTACGAAAATATTGGAACATCAAGATGCTCGTGGGGAATACATTTTATAGTAACTGTGTATTAATTATTTCCCCTGTATTCAACGTTTAATGAACACTAGAGCTTATGTGTTGAATTGATGAACATGTACAGGCTGTGTGCATGTTCCCTGAGCTTTACCCTGTGCATTTGCCCTGCTTTGCCTGGACGTCTACAAACTTTTCTTCCTTGTCAAAAACCAGTAACAGCAATTCTCAGGATTTCTTGCAAACAAGCCATGAGAATCAAACGTTGCAAGATAATTCAAAGTTCTAAACTGATTATCAAACACTGATAATCTTAGTATATGGATTGGCTATCCATTTCGTGAACGTTGGAATCCTGGTTGTCTATTTTGCTCGCATTCTCTTGGTGCATATTCGTAAGACTAGCTTTTATAAATCTGCTTGAATATATTATCAGAAGACAGTTGCGTCATATATGTTGGTCAATTCTTTATTCAGAAATGGCCTGTATTTTTGAAATGGTAGGTTCCACCTTTCCGGTATCTGCCAGTTACTCATTGTGCTAATAAAATGTGTTCCTATTCAAACAAGTGTTGCTTAATCCAATGAAAACTGTACTGTTTACGGTTCTCTTAACCTCGTGCAGGATAACTATACAGAAGCAATAACATACTATCACAAGGTAAGTTGCTTTCAATGACTTTAGAATGAAATGTATTGTTCAATAATCTTTTGCTTTTGAGCAATATATGATTTCAAGTTATGATCCCTATTTTATGGAAGTTCATTGGAACTCATTTCTTGTCTTTAAGTATATACATCTTGACTTCCATCTCCATATCAGGCTTTATGGCTTAAACCAGATGATCAATTCTGCACAGAAATGTTAACAGAAGCTCTTGTGGATGAAAGCCGTCAAGGCATTGACCCTAAAATTGAATCTCGCCGAACTGAATCATTTGCTTCGTGAAAAATATCAACAGAACCTGAAAGAAAATGAAATTAATGTAATTTAGATATAGGGAATAGTTAATTGTTGTTGATTTATATGTATGTTATGCAATTTCTCTGTTGTATCAATGTAGAAGAGTTGAAAATGGATGCCAATTAAATTAAGGGACTAAGGGTGTATATTCTGCATTTATGTTATAAATGCTTGATTATAATGGGGGGCATCCTTCAATTTATCTTCCATTTGATGCTATTCAAAATTGTACTGATTGGATCTATCCGTGGTCTACGTGCGCCTAAGACATTCTGTTACAATCAAGCAACTGGACAACTGTGACTACTGACTTTCACTCGTGATCTCAAAGTTGCAGTTCGAGTGAGCTTTTGTTACTGATTTTGTTTCTCTTGCGTCCTATAAAAGTTGAATGTTACCTATCAATAATAGTCGGTACATTCAGGTGGCTATTGTATTAAGTGCACATTTATGTTTGGTGGTTTTACAATATTATTAACTTGTCGAATAACAGGGCAGCATATCTCTTTCCCGTTTCTCTAGGTCTCAGAGTCCGAACAAATCACAAGAAACTGGTATTTTTTTCTTAAGAGTTTGGTACTAGTACTAAACGGTGAGCATTTTGACACAAAGGTTGTCAATTGTGGCTTTCATAACATATACAATCGGAAATGGAAAAATGATGTTACAAACTACTATGTAAAAGCAATGTTTATTTCTTCTTTCCATCATGACTAAGATCTGGGCTTATTGAGGAGACTCTAATTTTATGGGCGAAATGGGCAACCCGATGAAGAATCAGCAGCGTTTTGCTGGTTGGAGTTGGAGTCGGATTTGAGTGGCCTCTTCAGTAGCCCAGCAAAAAGCTCAGCTGGATCATAGTAAACTTCAACATCTTCAGCTCTCAGAGATTCATCGACCTGCATTATCAGTGTCATATGCTTCGTATACTTTCCCAAAGAAATCACTTAATTTAAGTGCTAACTGCAATGGAAATGGTGGGTCGCATTATCAAATTGCATGTAAAAGAAATAACATTATTGTTCAAAATTATATTCATTTTGGTCGATTTAAGTCATATTGTTCCAAAATTTATATATAAAAAAAAATTACATGTTGATATGATTATTTGAAAAGTATTTTTGATAAATTACTTATTATTTTTTCAATGACTAAAAAATTTATAACATGATGACTATATATTTAGTAAAAATTAACTTAACATTTTTGCATTACTGTTTTAATAAGAGAAATTATCACTATTTTGAATCAAATCAATTGGTATATCGAGTGCCTAAGTGCTCTTATTAAGGAGTGTCAAGCTCTCTTAAAAAATGAACATATTACTTAAAAAGTGGACATATGATCATGAATTATAAATATAACATGTATATGATAATTATTCATGATAATATAAATATTTTTTTAATTAATCGTGTTAGTAATTAATTATAATCATATGTTCATTTTTTTAAGAAGATGAAGCCCTACTTACTAGAAGCGCTTAGACACTCGATATAATTTTCACAAATAGAGTACTACCAGGGATGATGTTACATCCGGCTACAAGTAAGTGAACCTTACACTAGTAAACTACAAATACAAGTGATCACATGTTATTTCATATCACCGTATATTATATCCTATTGAACATTCAAAACGTAATACAACTATTTCATGTATAATAATAATAATAATCTATAGTATATAAAAGTATGATATTTTTACTGTTTATCGGCACAAATATCAAGGTGGAACTGAATGGTGTGATGTGTCTATATGTGTGAGTTAAGAGGAGAGAGAGAGAGAAGAGAAAGAGTGGATCATTTATGTGTATGTTGGTGGGAGTGTCGGGAGGAGGGAACATGGGTTAGGCCCACGTGGGTTCCACGATATAGATGGGACATACCTTGAGAATGCCCATGCCATAGAACTGAACCATCTCACCAGTAGGTGGGTGGCCTTTGAAAGGACCCTCGAAATAGCCCCAGTGCCTGAACTTGTACGTTATCACGGGGGGTCCAGAGTGGACGCTGATGACTTCCCACGCAAACCCGCGAGGAAACGCCGATCTGAACGCGTCGTGCGAGGATTCAAATGTCTCCTCGTCGGCTTTGTAGTACTTGAAACCTTCTGGCAATGAGCTCTTCAGCAATGCATTGTAGCTCCCTAGCTCAAGCGTTTCCTCCGCCGTTAATCCCTTCTTTCCTGCACCACGTATACAGAGTACTCATCCGTACAAATTATTAATTATTCATTCTCATATCTTTTCTTTATAAAAATTAGGGTTTCACTGTCTCCCATTTGGAATCTTATTGTCTCTTAATATTATAAAATCTTTGTCATATTCGTTTAAAAGATGATCCTAAAATTTTAAAGTTTAAATAATTGATTACGTGTCATATTTAAAATATACGAGATAAAAAATATATATATATTTAAAATGAAGAAGGTATATATATTAATTTGGAAGATAATATTATAAAAATAAAAAATTACAGTAAAAAAGGAATAACTAAAGGGAAGTAGTACTTGATAATTACGTACGTACCATTGACAATGAGCTTGAAGTTTTGAGGGTGGATGCTCCTGAAATCTTGGAGACGAGTTTTGTGGGAAAGCTCCATCTCCCATGTCTTTATAGCATTCTGAACTGTCTCTTCTAGTGATCCCTTTGCCCAAACCTTATCATACGTAATTAAGAAGTATATATTAATTTCCTTCCATCGATAGGTATATATATATATATATATATATAGGTAGCCATTTAATTGAGAACTTAAATATCGTAGGAATCGTAATAATCAATCTTAGGAATCGTAATAATCAATCTTGATCGTTGAATTTTTGAACACAATAAAAAAATTTGTAACTGTGTTGTGTTCGTCATTTTCCAAATAGAGTAAATTTTCAATACCATGTCGTTGAATTTCCAAACACCGTAAAAAATTTTCGATAATGTGTCGACTCCTATAATATTTATTTTTCTATTGGAACACGTTACTATATTTGTCTCCCTTCAAGAAGAAGACTTCAAATTTTTATGATCTAAGAAGCCTCCTCAGAATCTCTTTTCTCTCTAAATTGGTAAATATCCCTAAAACGGGGAAATTGGGATGTTCAGGACATCTCTCTTTCAAGGAGGCAACGGCAATTCTCAGGGGAATCTTCTAAGCAAGTTTCCTTTTGTAGGTCGATCCCGCTGTTGGGACCAATTACCACGTTTGGTAGCTAGAAAGAGGATATCATAGAAAGCATCAAACAAGTTCAGGGTAGGCAATAAAGCTGAGTTTTGATTCCTTTCCCCCAACTTAAATGAGATATAATAGCTTCTTTAAATTTGACCAATTAATATTTTAGAATGATTCAAATGGTAGATCCATGCATGGTTGGAGCAAAGAAAATTTGAACCTATGTAAAAACACCAGTAGTACAATTAAGTCATATTTTAATGATTTTTCAGAACTTAATTACTTAATACGTTCAAATTTTACGTATCAAAAGAAGTCACGTAATTTGCATGTCCCTCCGGAATTAAGGATGGGAATTAAGAAGGATTACTTTTAGCTTGAATATCTTTAAAATTTCTCTTTCGATGGCTATATATATAATCGAAAATTTTTACTGTATTTGGAAATTTACGAATATAGTAGCGAATTTTTTTATCATTTTCAAAAATTTAACGAACAAAATTGATTCGTACGATTTCTACGATCTATAGTTTTTCAATTGAACGGCTACATATATAGGTATGTATGGAGGAATCAATATATTATTTACATAATTTATATATATATATATGATGAACCTGATCACCTTTGTGCGGTCTTGTTCAAAGAGTTGATTGACAAGGAAATCTGACCGCCTTAAACTTGAAGAAATTGAAAACCGCAACTTAGAAATCCCCTCTCAATGAAAGCACCAATGATACGAAGGAACGTATCGACGAGTACCTTTCGAGTAGGCACTAAACTCCAAAGCAATAAGATTAGAAGAGAGATGCGTCGATAGAACCGTCGACGGCGGGTTTGAATAAGAGAAGAGACGAGAGAATCAGATATTAGGGTTGAACTGTTGTATTATTTTCTTAATCCTTCCAGTGAAGCTAATCTTCACTTATCAACAACGGTTCGGCCCATTTCGACAAGGGAAAGAACCGCAAATTATCAAACATAATGTTCCAAATTGTAAATAAAGGAGCTAAAAGCAACTGAATAACTTAAAGAATAAAAATGACTAAATTATCAAACAAAATCTGACAGCTTGTTAGGCTTCCTCCTATCCCGTGTACTTCTACGAACCGTGTCCGCTTGTGCATCATCTTGGGCAGCATCATCTTGTAGCACTTCATGCATATCACCCTCCCTCCCTCCCTCAAGTCCTTAAAGATAAACCCACCCGTACAGAACTTGTAATATACTCCCTCCATTCCTTAAAGATAGTGACGTTATATTTCTCAAAAAATATTAAGGATGTAATTTGCTTATTATTACCATTTCTAAATGACACTGATATTTTACCTTCTTTTTTTTTTTTTTTTTTTTTTCAAATTCAGAAGTTATACTATTTTCTGGGGGTAAACACAAAAAGGAGAGTAAAATTTTTTTTTTTTGAGGTGGAGGGTGCACTTCCTTCCAATAATAGTAATTGACAAAAAGGCTCTACTATGCTCCAGCCCCTAAGGTGGGGTTTTGTTACTTTTGTGTAGGACTAGGCCTTTGGGTGTGATCTATCTCCAAACCCAAGTCCAAAAGCCCAAAACAAGGATTATTCTGGCCCAATCAGTAAAAGTTTCCAAAAAAACACCCAACCCAATCAGTAAAGAAGGGTGGGCCAAAAAACTGCCTTGGAGGATTATACTATTTAAATAAAATAACTGGTTACTTAGCCAGAATGGTAAATGCATTGGATAGCTTTTGGAGGACAGAAGAATAGGTGTATGTGAACTGATGAGACATTGTGCTCGATCTCATATTATAGAGATGTATTACATGTATGCTCAGTCGTGGCTTTTTGGCAGCTATTTGATGCGGAAGTGTGAAGAAATTTAGTTTATGATGCCTTGTGCTGAAGCTGTGATTTAGAAGGTAACTCCCATGGAAGTGTGGCATGAAGCTAATCGTGCCCTTTTCATACTGTTATGGAGATTTTGAGGTGTCCAATTTTCAGCTGCCGTAGTTCAGAATCCTGATCCTTGCACTGGCCTTAAAAAGATGTATTACATTTATGGAATTCCTGAGCTGCTCTTTCAGATCTGTCTATGATGTTCTTTTGGTATTTTTGTTTTGGTGTTCTTAAGGTAAGCAGTTTCTGTAATGTACAGTTTTATGGAGTTCGATTTGCAGTTATCTAGGAGCGCCAATGGACTTGCTATATCTTGAACCAGGATCATTGGGAACAATTGCTATTTAAAATCTCAAACAAATTTACTATATAGGGATCTTCTTACAGTAGGGTGAACAAGGTATACCTTTGCACTTTTTATCTTTTGTTTGGCAGAAATATTTTCCTTTCTTATATGCTTGACCAGATCTCAAATAATATGTACACTGCTTTTAAAATGAGCTTACAAGAGAAACAGTACATACCAATGATCATGAAGAGACAGCCTTGATTTTCATAATATTGATCTCAAAAGTGGATAACTTTCGAGCAGTTCTTCCTTTGACAACGAATCACGTTCATTTTGGGGAGTCCACAGAACTTGCACAGCCTGCAAACAGATGGAATAAAAAGTTGATAAATCATACTCCAAAAATGATGTGAACCAAAAAACTGTTTGAACTGACCTTAATTTGACTAGATTTAATGGAATCCAAAGAATGCAATGCCTCCTTCAAACTTTCAATGTCCATAATGAGGGGTAGCTTATGGGATCCTTCAGCAGCCACTAGAAGTGTCACCTTTAGGAAAAAATACGAACAGAGGTACATTAATTTAAGTGCTGAAAAGTAGAATACAGAAAGAAGTCCTATTGATCTACTGAATCTGATCCTAATCATTTTTTAGAGATCAAGTTTCACATCATCATCCTGGAAAGAATGAAATCCGATCCATGCAAAACAATGTATATAAAGGATTACTCTTTTCTTTCTGTTTAATCCATGAAAGTTACATATAAGGACCTGAGATAGCAAAATCCAGGAAATCAACAATTGCAACCAGGAATACAATTTATCTTCCATTTGCAACTCTTATAAGTTGGGTTTCCCAAAATCTGGAAGATTATTCTCTGACTTCACTCAATAAGCACAGAAGCACAAAGCCATATTTTACTACTGCTAGAAACAGGAATAGATAAATGACTTCTTCAAAGCAACAAATTTTAAGGAAATGCAGATTCGGTGTAGCCCTCTGAATGACAAATGATCAATTTTGGCTTTTGAGACCACCCCACCAAGAGCTGTAACCGACTATGGTACATAGTACCCGGCCATCATCACCACACTTGATCTGTACATCTGACAAGGGGACAACACCAAGAAGAGCCACCCGCCAGGGATGACCCAGTGGAGAGTGACACAGCAATTCGCAACAAAAACATAAAGCACAAACAATACAATAAAGGTTTTAAAACAAAAAGTAAACTTGGGGGCTTCCCAATCAGGGTTCCCAAAGCTTCTCAACAGAGTTTTCTGCGTAGCGCCTCCCAATCAAGCTTCAGATGAAGCACTTCGTACCAAGGGTCCACCAAAGCTTCTCAAAGCTATTTGTCAGAAAGGTTTTTTTCTCTCTAGGGTCTCCTTCCTGAACTTTCAGATAATCAACCCACTTGTGACTCGGTTAGGCAGGACACTGCCTAAGACGCAAGTGCAATGGGAGTAAATCAAATGTGACTTGCCTCATGAGCCTCTGACAGAATAACTGAGGGTATTGGATTGGCATCATGTGTATTAAAACATAGAAACGGTTGAAAAATATAGCCAGAGGCAGTTTACAAGTACATGCACCCCATTTTCGAATATCTATCATGAATGTGCCTACCTATACCAAGAACACAGTTCTCAATTATTTTGAATCCTGGGGCTGCTTTGGACATCACCAATCAACAACTAAGTATACAGAAATACAATGAAATTTCCCTGCTACATTGGGTAAGAAAACTAGTTAAGTAACACCCTCACAGAAAATGAAACTTTTTATATTACGAATAAGCATCAAAACATACAGTATCAAATGACAACATTATGGTCTTGATGGACTTACCACTAAATAATCTTTTTCAGGTTTGTTGGCTTTCAGGATACTAATTCTTTGAGCTTTTACATTGTTTACATTCACAAGTGTCTCAGCATCAAATTTCTCTCTTTCTTCAAGTGAAAGTTGATTGAAACGTTTCTCCAAACCAGTAACGCTTCGTAACTCTTCAGACTACAAAAGGTAGAAGGCTATTCAAAGACCAGTAGCTCCCTTCTTCAATTATGTACTTCAATACTTTGCATAATCGATTAGCACAAATATTTGTTAAATCAATTAAACAAAGCAAGTTGTAAATTTGTAAATGAATCACAGTACAAAAATGATGAAATAGCATTATTCATGCTTAAAAGATACTATATGTTCAGAAACATTCATGAAATAAATCTTTCATTTTCCTTTTCTTTAATTAAAAAAGTTTTAACATGATCTATTACTCTCTTGCCAAGCCTCTTTAATTTTAATGTTTTTTAAGAAAGGAAAATGATTGAAAAGAAAAGTACAGTAAATAAAAGTCTCAGACGATTATCAAATCCATTGAAGAAAACATTTGTCCAATAAGCTACGCCAACTATGCTAGAGATCAGTTAATAAGTTCAATGCACAAGCAGCTTGAGAAAAAAAAATAAGTGGTGACCAATTAGAAACAAAAATAAAGAGAAACAGGGTTCCAATAAAAGGAACACCCATGACCAATATGAGCTCGAAGCTTCCTTCGTAACTCCCCGAACTTCCCTTCCTCGTCTCTGGGTGCCTAGGTATCCACCGTAAGCCTTTCCTCGTTAATAATAATAATAATAATAATAATAATAATAATAATAATAATAATAATAATAATAATAATAATAATAATAATAA
>JAOWAN010000014.1:11083557-11101962 GCA_028566635.1 Lobelia cardinalis
CCTGTTGCTGCCCAGATCACAAGCCTTCAGCCATCGTAGCAGCTCACCAGATTGCTGGAAAATCCGTGCATCATCAGATGGCCCTGTGCGACTTTGCCCTCCGGAAGAGACTTTCAGAACTGGCGACCATGTAGATGTTTCTGCCCTTAGGACATTTTTGGGTTTGGATGAGGAGGCCAATCCTCTTACTCAAGAGAAATATGTGAGTTGGAAAGGCGTGATAAGCGATGAGGCCCTCCTTGTTCGGTGCGGCCTTTCTCCTGCGCAGATTGAGGGGGTTGTTTCTAGGGTTCCTCGCGTGAGGGACTTCAGTCACTTAGACTGGATACATCATGGCGAGAACACCACTGATGGCGAGGAAGTCTTTTACTTCGCTGATGAATGCCCATACTGTGGCGACGACTCCCTCTGTCAGTATCGCGCTATGTTGCAGCCCCACAGTTGTAGGTTTCAGCACTTAGCTTTCTATTTCAATTATCGCATTCTCTGTTTATTATTCTGAACTGATTTTTTGCTCGCTTTTTCTTTTTTGTAGTGAAGCGCTTTAACATTGAGGCTCTCCTAAAAAGGTCTGCCCAAAGTTCTGGAGATCGCAAGGACGCGATGAAGGGCTAGGAGCCTCTCCCCATCCCCACTGTTGGTCAACATTCCTTGAAGGAAGGGAAAACTCCTGCGACCAAAAACCCTGCTGCTCCAAGAACCAAGATGGCGGCGACCAAGCGGCCCGCTGAGGAAAGCTCACATGCCCCCGTGGGCAAAAAAGGGAAAGAAAAGGCCTCAAAGCCTATTGATGTAGATGCGGGGAAGGCCACTGAGACTGCTGCCCCCGCTCATGCTGCTGCTGCCCCTTCCTGGCTGGCAGATGGATTTGTCTATCCTCGAGGCGACTAAGCAGCCTTGGGGAGGTTAATGAAAGAGCTCGAGCCTCCCGCCTATGTTAATTTATATTCTATGCCAAACACAATGATTTGATTATCAAGTCTTATTGAAAATCGAGAATATAATATAATTAGCACCTATCAAAAATTTAATTAATTAATTATTTAATCATGCCTACATCCAAAAATATAGTTATTTAATATGAAAATCAAACTCGCAAAATTATTGTTTCCATTATTTTACAAAGTAGCGGAATACAAATCACATGTTACACAAAATTAGTGTATCAATATTTGAGATTTGCAAATTGGGGTATTACAATAGTAACAAGTTTATTACTGTGCTAAATGAATTATGCAAGTTACAGTAATAATTTTTTTACCGTGTTAAAAAAAACGTGGCTTCAATATAAATGATCATTTTTTTATTTCATAACATATTTATGATTTATTTTATTTAAAAAAAATTAATTACGAGTAAAAATCTGCAAATGAATCTCAATTTGGAGTTATATACTATAATGAATATGGTCACTTAAACGAAACAGTGGGAAAAAAAAATTGCGTTCACACATAATCCAATGATTTTATTACCCTTATTGTTAATAAGTTGCGTTTACACCTTATTCAATCTTAGCCTTCATTTTTTTTTTAATTCAATGATTAAGATTATTTCTTACGGTTCCTATTTTATTTAGGTTCTCATTTAAGCAACTACCAATATATATATATTGATTATTTCTTAATATATGTATATAAATTCAAAAAAAATTGAAAAGTAGAAGATTTTTATTTTTTTCTTATTTTTTTATAAATAAAGTGCCATTTTTCTACTTAAAAAAAAGTGCCCCTTTTCTCATGACCTATTAAAAAAAACTCGACTTTTATCCTTAATAATTATCAACTAAACACCGTTACAAACTCCTTTAAGGTGATTTTGAGTTCCTAATATTGATGGTGAGTAAGATTTTTGTGAAAAAGTGTTAAACTAAAATAATGTATACTCTCATTATTTCTTTAAGAATAATTGTACATCAACAAAGAATTGTGTACAAAAAGTGCACAAAATCCTAGTTGGTTTCATTTAATTTGACTAAAAATTTTGTGGACCCTATTGCTAGAAAAAATTGCACCAATAAAAATATGACAACTAAGGTTTTGTACACTTCTCTTTGTATCTTTTTTGTGGCTGTAGCATCGCTCTTTCTTTAATACCCATATTTTGTCAAAATAGAAACAATTAAGAGAACTTGAGAAGTAATTTTAGGTGGGTTTGGATGACTTATTACAATTTTTTCATTTTTGAGAAATTTTAGTTCAGTATTCTCATAAAATATTTTTCCGTATTCAATTTTATAATTTTTTTCTCACATTACCTATTATTTCAAAATTCATGTTTCTTACACTAAGTTAAACATCCCTTAAAATATACCATCCAAATAGATTCTCTAATTTGGGCACGTATATTGTGATAAATCGAGATTTTTTGTCTTAATTGATATTTTATCTCATATTTTACCGTTTTTAAAAGTTTACACATGTAGCTGAATGGTTGAGAATCACAAATATTTGCGAATTTTCTAACAAATGTGAACCATGAAATTTTATGCATATTTCATGATTTTCAATTGGTTGTAGTTGAATTTTTCCTAGTTCACAATGATAATTTTCATAGTTCATAGTTATAAATCTCATTATTTATATATTTCATGATTAACAGTTAAAATTCATGATTTGCAAGTTATAAATTTTATGGTTCATAATTATGAATTTCATGATTCACATTTTATCACTTTAATGGTTCACGATTATAAATTATATGGTGCAAGCGATTCGTAGGTTCGAAAAATAAGGAGAGTTTGCAGCCAAACACCTCCCAATTGACACATATCCTAATTTTAAAATTTTTAAAAATTTAGAATAATCTTGGACACGATTAAAATAGAGAACGATTATTTACAAAGCACACAAGTGCTCAGTACAGTACACAAATACATTTAATACATATTTTTTAAAATATTTTACTAATTTTAAAACACTTATTTACCTATTTCACCCCTCTTCGAAAATAACAATGACTATTCCTATTTTTTTTTATTCCTCCTCTTTTTCATCTTCGATTTTCTTCTTTGATAAACTCTTCTCGAAGCCTTCCCTAAGTAATATCTTCCAATTTCTAGCCAATTGTGTACCGAACCATCGTCCTCACCTCCCCTCCCCCTCCTTTATAACTCGATTGAAAGGCCAAAACAAACCCTAATTTTAAAAATCCACAAATCATCCACAACTGTGCTTTAAATCCAATCAAACTCATGATAAAGATTCTCCAGGTCAATCCCTTGGGACCGCCTCTCGAGGTCGTAGCTAACTTATTTTCGAATCCTTTTTTGAAAGCATATGAGCCTCTTAAACTATGTCCCTTTGTAGCATACTACCATGAAAATTAGAACAAATGAAGAAACTGCAGAATGATTTCAATCTCAGCCCTTAACTTAGATCTTTGTTACTCATAAATTAAGCCCCCAATTAAAAACTAATTTCGAACATTTTGTGCATTATAATTGTATATTAGTATATTGAATTAAATATTAGGAAGTTAATAATAATTTTATAATTTTTTATTTAAAAGGGTATAAAAGATTTTTCAATAAATATTATTTTAATCATAAAATTTTAAATTTAGCATTTATGTATTTTGTAAATAGTCGTTCTTTTAAAATAAATTTTAAAAAATAAAAATAAAACATCACATAAAGATAAAAGATTCGGACTTATGGTATTATGATAATCAGACATAGTCAAAAAGAAAGGCCTTTTCTTTTCCCGGTCAAAGTTTAGTAAGAAGAACAAAACCGAGTAGTACTGCTACCACTACTTTCACATGACTCGCAACGGCGTATTTTCTATTCGCCCGTCGTCTGGCTCCTCGTAACAGTCCCGTTATGATACCACTCTCTCTCTACCGTTCTATTTCCCCTCCCATCACATTTCTTCGCCCTCTCAACCCTCACTTTCCCTCTCCTCAATCCCCACTCTCTCTCTCTAAAAACCAGTAGCGCCATGTCACTTAGACGGTCATTTCTATCAAGAAGAATCAAAAGTCGCTCCTTCGCCCTCTCCAAATCCTTCAAAGAATTCAAATCCGCGGAAATCTCCCAAAGTACAACTACTAGTTCTATTGGTACAAGTCGTGGAGCTGACGACGACGACGTCTTCGTTTCGACGGGTCGAGATTCCGATGGCGGAGGCTCTTCGTGGTCGGATATGCTGCCTGAGCTTCTCGGGGAGATAATTAAGCGCGTGGAAGAGAGAGATGACCGGTGGCCGCACCGACAAAACGTCGTCGCTTGCGGCTGCGTTTGTAAAAGCTGGAGAGATATCACTAAAGAGATCGTTAAGCCTCCCGTTCGCGGCGGAATGATCACTTTTCCTTCTTGCCTTAAGAAGGTCTTATTTCCTTTTTGTTGGTTTTTTCGCGTAGGAATTATAAATGACTGATCGGTTTGGAATTAAACGTGTGTAATTCATTTAGGCTGTGGATCTGTTCTATCCTCGGTTTAAATTATCTTCTTATCTTATTATATCACGATATATTGGATAGTAATTTGATGTTAGGAATTATATGTGCGTGTTCTGTGTTTTAATTCTTTAAGTTTAGGATGGCACCCCAGTTAAAGAAACTTTAACATTGATCTGTTGATGTGGATATGTTGGCCGTATCGTGTTCTTGAATTCATTATTACGATATCCACTTTAAGTAAATGGAGAGACATAGTGGCAAATTGGTTGATTTTCTTTAAACAGGTTTAGGCTAGTTTTACTTTATTTTAGATGGAAGGAAAAAGAAAAGGTTATGGCGAAACTTTAAGTTTAAAGAAGTAACGCCAAGAAGGGAAATTCCGTAACCCACTCTCTGTGGCGGCTACTTTTGATTATATTTCCACGGTAACTACTTATAGTTTCAGTGGAAATGACTTATGTATGATAGTTTCACTTGCACGTGGCAGCCCACTGGTGCTGTAGGCAACCCTATTCGAGCTATTTTTATCCAGGTTCCACTCATGCCATATGGGGTTTGCATAGAAGAAACCTTTTAGTGGTGGATAGAAAACTTTGAAATTACACTTTGACTTCTTCTTTCATTTTGACATGATAGATGGATTTTGTTACTCATTGATTTGTTATGAAGCTTCAAGTTTTTGTGGGTTATGTTTTAATGTGCCAATTATTCTGTTGCAGCCCGGTCCTCGTGATGCCCCACTTCAATGCCTTATAAAGCGAAACAAGAAAACCTCTACTTTTTACCTCTATCTTGCCTCCAGTCCATGTAAGTCCAGATCTCAATGTATCTTTTCAGTAGATGCTTCCATGGACATGAATTGGCATTATCAGATGTTTATTGTTGATAGTAGTTTCATGATTAATAGTGAAAATTACTCTATCTCACTGTTATCCAATTCCAATCTGTAAACATTTACTGACATTTTCCTTTTGGTCCGAGTTCACTTCACATATTACTTTTCAAATTCATACTTTTGATATCCCACACAAAGTTAATGTTTCAAAAGTTCATGGAGTTTTATGGTAGCCTATATGTGAATATGGGTGCGAGTTTCAAGAACTAGAATTACTGAAGGTTGACAAGATCTCACTTTTGCTGTCGAGATGAATCTCTAGGTGATAAATTTCTTTCTGTAGTTTACTGTTCAGCAGCAATAGAAGCCATAGGTAGACAGCTAGATGCTTATAGCTTAGGGGTATTTCCTCGCAAAAAAAGCAAGCTCCAAGCGTAGTCTAGATTACCAAAAGATGATACAGTAGCTACAATCATTACAGAGTCTATGCTGCCATACTTCTCGCCCCGTGTAACTTGTAAGGTTATATGTACCATCCATTTCTGCAGTCTCACAATGCTCGACTTCTTAAATAGCAGCTGCTTGAAACTATTGTAGTCATTTGCAATAAATGAATGTTGCACATTAGACTCGAAACAGATCTGTAGGAGGGATCTTGTATGGTCTTTTGATTGTGAATAAAGAGTAAATTTGGATCGCGTGGAATGGCAGAAGAGGATTCATGTAGCTGACCCCAAGTAGCTGGGGCTAAGGCTTTGGTGTTGTTGTTGTTGTTGTTGTTGTATATGACCAGTTCGGTCATTTGTAGACCTGAATTTTGATATTTGATATTTTTGAAGGCGTTTGATTGGTCGAGAGACGAACTTATTTAAACACTGACAACTACTATCATCTATGACATCAGCTGTAATGGAGTATAATGTGGCAATTTTGTAGCGTCACGCCGTCACCATCTATGCATTTGGGTGGACCAAAATTAACCCCAATAATAATACATAATATACTGTTACTGTCTGAAAAGTAGGTGCACTCCTCGAGCAGTATATTTGGACACTTCAAAAGTCCCTAATTTCTTATAGTATATGATAACTGGTTATTGTCTCTTTTCTGATCAAGAAAATTCTTATGTGATTCAGTATTCTCAGGAACTCTATTGGTATTTTATTAGAGAATTAGGTCAACTCTTTTGAACAGTTGTTTTTAGTCTGCTGAAACAAGTATGTTGCAATTTTATTTTTTAAAATTTGGATTTACTATTTGCAGCATTTTCAGACAAGGGAAAGTTTCTCTTGGCAGCACGAAAATACAGAAATGGCGCTCGCACAGAATACATCATAACGCTCGATGCAGATGATTTATCTCAAGGAAGCAATGCCTATGTTGGTAAATTAAGGTAAGGGCACTAAGGCATTTTGCTATTAATATTGGAAAAGTGTGATAGATATGTCTCTGTAGGTTTGGTTAGGTAGGTTAGTTTCTTCAATGTTTATCCTACCATACCATTTGACCTATAATTTAGGAAACAAAAAAGACTGTGAAATCATGCTTAGTAAAGTTCTCATTGGAAAACCACAGTGCAAAAACTAACTTAGGTTCCACGAAAACTCAAACTCATAGAAGAACCAAGCATATCATCTTCCTCCATCAATATCATGTGTGCTCTATTTCAGAAAACTTCTGCCTCCTTTTTGTTTTTTTTTTGTTTTTTTTTGGGGGGGGGGGGTTGGGAAGGGGCGGGATAAGAATTTTTCAATTAGCTTCTAGCAGTTACCAAATTTTCGGAAGTATGATGTTTATGAGGAGACGTAAAAGTATCTAGGCACCATCCCTTGTCTATTCATGAATGGATTCCCATGTTACGTTAACTATCATTAGGGAATCATTATGATTCAAGCTGAATGCCATATCAACAACAATGAGAAGGTTAGCAATTTTTGTCCTTGAAGTTTGAAGTGGAAAAGAACTTTGTCACATCCAAAAATCAAAAAGTGGCAAATATAAATGAGAAGGGAGTACCACTTAACAAAAGTATTATATAATACTTGCTCCAAGACCATGTAATCGCAATTTAGTGAGGTGATTCTTTACATGGGTTAATTTCTCACTTATTAACAACATATATTTAATATTCTTTTTACATAAAAGTAGCTAGCCTTATAGAGTAATAAATGTACATTAATATAATCTTTGTGAGTTGAGTTACTAGCCAAAGCATGCGGATGACTCAGTGTTCATGTCATTGCTAAAGGGTTCTGTTGGCATAGGTTTTAACCTTCTTACCTGCATTTCATATGAGGCACATGGATCATTTTCGCTAGTGTCTAGATATTTTGAGAAACAGTGGCGATATCTGCAATGTATTGCTAAGTATCGTTGATTATGTAAAAAACCAGAGTATCTCGAAGTATTCACTCAATATTGCCCGTGATATCTAGATCATTATCACAAGGTTAGCAATATTGATCATGACAAATATTTTATTAATATGCTATTTCTAAATATTAGATATCGTTTTCTTAAACCGTGCAGGTTCCTTAATTGATTTTTCTTGTAACAAGTACATTTAATGGTTTATTTGGCTTGATGTTCTGTGATCTGACCAAGTCTAGAGGGGTCTCGGCTCGTTAGGGCCAGAAGACCGCACTTCAATTACTTAATGTAGGTGCACTGTAAGATCGATTAGCACCAGTATGTATATTCCTATATGGTCTACTGTTTGAGTAAAGAATTTTCTGAAACTAGCACTGTAGCATGTAGTAGCCTAATGGTTTGTTTGCAGGCTGGGAATACTGAGTAGGGAGGTGTCTTTGGCCATTTTGATATATCAAACTTGTATACTTTAAAGATTTGATCACCTAACTGCAGTTGGCCAGATGCTGACTTGCTGTTGAAACTGCGCTCGTATTTGGTTTACAAAATACTTGCATACAAAATGATGTGGCAAGTTATGGTCCCACAATATATCTACTTTTTATTCATTTATCCAATTATAGTAAAATAAATTTAACCTATTTAAATTTTCAACCAAGATCTTTCACAACACTCCCAAGTCCCAATTAACACCCTTCCGTCATAACCTGATGCAGCTCAAAACAATTGCAATCAATTCATGTTTTTCTTTTCCTTTGCCCTTTGCCCTTTATCCTGTATACATGTTCATCTCAAACACTTTCTCTCACATCGGATGTAAGACAAAATGAATGTATGTAGTAATCTTTGAGTTCTTGATTGCTGCTTCATTTAAACCTGTTTCAATTTAATTCAACCCAGTAACAATTTTAACTATCACGAAAGTTTCTCATTTTAATTCTTGTAGTTTTTGATTCATACACGACGTTAATCATGTCTTTTTCGAAATTATTTTTCGTCATTTTGGCTAGACATTAACGAGTTAAGTTGTGGTTGCATAAAAATAGTATTTGAGGGGAAGATGATATAGTGGAAAAGTAAAAGGAAAACTTGAAAGTGATTGTCATTCCACGCCTTGGCCTCATGAGGGGGATGGGTCTCGGCCACAGGAGGGTTGGGTTTTGTTTCTCTTAAGCAGACTTATTTGGAAGAGGAAAAGTTATTTATGTTGTAAAAACCGTGGTTGGAAATTTTACCTTTGGTTAATTTAAATTTCAATTTTACTATAATATGATAAATAAATCAAAAGTAAATAACTTGTGGGACCCATTGCTTGCCACATCATTTTGTATGCAAGTTTTTGTAAACTATTTTGTCACTCTAGTACTACTCTTAGTTCTGTCTTGGGACCTTTGTTCTTTCATACTTAATATATTATGGAGTTTGTTATGATACCCACTTAAGGATTGTCTTAACAAGCGACTAATATTTCTTGAATCAAAATATCCTTAATCTCAACGAATGAAATAAATTTACAAAACTTTGAGACCAAGGGTATTTTGGTCTTAAAAAATTGGGCTACTTATTGAGATACTCTTTTAAGCTTTCTTAATAAGTATCTTAACGAGTGACCCACATTCTTTTAGGACCAAACTACTCTTGGTCTTAAAGAATGAGTAATCTACAAAAATTTGAGACCAAAGGTATTATGGTCCAAAAATTACGGACCACTCGTTAAAATAATCCTTAAGTGGGCGTTCTAACAAAAGTAAACATATATATATATATATATAGGAAAATGATCAGCTACAAACCACAAATATCGTACAAACCTGCGAACCTGTTCTATCTAAGTACATTTTTGTTGTATCTTCGTTAATTTTGTTGTATCTTAATTTTATTTTTTTTAATCTTAGTAAGACAATATTGTATCTTATTGCATTTTTGTTGTATCTTCGTTATTTTGTACGATACAACAAAAATATAACTAAGATACAACAAAAATATACTAAGATACAATTGGTTCGCACGTTTGTACGATATTTATGGTTTGTATATGTATATATGTATATATATAGAGAGAGAGAGGGAGAGAGAGAGATGCTCATATCTCTATCCATATATTAATGATAAGAGTAAATGGGGGTATTAGAGCCTAATTCGGGTTTATCCTCATTAATTAATAATTGATCTAAATGACTACCAAACACCCCTCCGAATTACGAATAATACTATCCAGTATTCGTGGCCTCTACCAAACGGCTCCTTATAGTATAACTAGTGAGGAATAAAGTGAAAGCCATAAGGCTTCATGATCTAAATTGCGAAAGAGAGGATCAAAAAAAAATATATATATATATCCGGTGCCATTTTGGTTCTCATTCCTTCATTGCACCGTTTGGTGAAATTTATAGTATAGTGAGGAAGAAAGTGCAAGCCATAAAGGATTTTTTTTCCCTGAGATTGGTGTTTGGAATCTCATTTCGGTTTATATTTAATGGGGTAATGTGCTTGATGCATCAGCCTTAGGTCAGACACCAAATCAATCACTAATGGTGCTCGCTCATAAAATAAATCACTTCTTTGACACAGATTGCATGTTATGTTTTGTTGGCATTCCGTAGTATTACTCTCAATCAGTTTATTGTTTCCTTTTTGGTGTACCTTCTTCCTTAACTGACTTCTTCAAATATTAACTGCTTGTGTAATTCAATTTCGCAGTTCGGACTTTCTTGGAACCAATTTTACAATCTTCGACAGCCAGCCTCCACACAGTGGTGCAAAGCCCTCGAGTTGTAGAGCAGGTAGACGATTTGCGAGTAAGCAAATAAGCCCTCAAGTGCCAGCAGGCAACTTTGAGGTTGGAGAAGCATCCTACAAGTTCAACCTCTTGAAATCAAGAGGTCCAAGAAGAATGGTATGCTCTCTTAGATGCCCACAGTCGGATGAATATTTAAATGATACATCTCAGGGCAGTTCCAAGGCTGAGAAACTGGGATATGCTACATGTGACCACACTGTTCTAAAGAACAAAGCCCCAAGATGGCATGAGCACTTGCAGTGCTGGTGCTTAAATTTCCATGGTAGGGTAACCGTAGCATCAGTGAAGAACTTCCAATTGGTTGCAACGAAGGATCAAAGCCAGCCAGGGGGAAAAGGTGATGAAGAAACTGTCCTTCTCCAGTTTGGAAAGGTAGGGGACGATATATTTACCATGGATTATAGGCAACCGCTGTCAGCTTTTCAGGCATTCGCTATTTGTCTCACCAGCTTTGGCACAAAGCTGGCATGCGAGTAAGAATCAAGCATTTAGTGTTGTCTGGAAGCGATCTGTCGTCCTTGTATCCTTTTGCAATATTTAAGGAACTGATTTGGCCTCCTTTTCCTTGTGTGTGTGGTTGCTGGTGATGTTGTATGTACATAAATGTATTAATGATATTTCATTTAATGGCAAACTATGTTTACTTGAGAGTTGTCTTGGAGGACATTCCAGAACTGCTTGCATTTTCCATACTTTCTGTGCAGATGCAGTTTCGCTTGCAATATTTAAGGAAGTGCTTGCATTTTTATACTTCCTGTTTACACTAATTCATAAAAAAATGGGTTAGTTATAAAAAAGGGTCGCTTACTATCACTTTAGCTCAAAAAAGGGTATCGGACTATTTCTTTTTCATAAAGGGAATGCGTACTATCATTAATTCATCAAATTAAACCTCATTCCGATCCAATTCTTTTGGATATTAAACGATTCATATATTTTTTAAATTTGAGAGAATTAGATCAAATGAAGTTTAAATTGATGAATTAATGATAGTACACATTCTTTTTTGAAGAATTAATAATAGTACGCACTTTTTTTTTTGAAGGAAAAATAGTACAATACCTCTTTTTAAGTTAAAATGATACTCCTCCGTTTCGATTTAATTATCCTCGATAGTGACATGTTGTAAGAGTCGCTTTTAAAACAATTAAAACGAAACAGAGGGAGTAGTACGCAACCTTCTTTATAGTTAACCCTAAAAAAATTAAAAAAAAATTATGTAAATAATTTCCTTTAATAATACCATCAAAACGTCGCAAGTGCACTTTGAAACACAATAAGTTACTCAGTGAATTGACTGGTATCGACGAAGAACATTGACTCGTTCTGGTGGCGAACATAGAAAGAAGAAACCTTTGATCACCTGTCAGTGAGTACTTCAAATTTATTCAACCCCCAAAAGTTACCCACAAAAATAAATAATGTAAGTGTGAACCAAAAACCAACTCCTCATTCATGATTCAATATCTCAAACCAATACTCTGGATAAAAATTTTCTGCAATCATTCTGCAACACGTCATCCAGCTGTCCTAAAAACACACTCACATAAGCCTAAAACAACAGATACTGCCCACCATGACGTCCTAGAAATTCCGGCCCTTAATTGAACATAAGCCAATTTGTAACTCCAAAACAGAGTAGCAGCAATGATGAGAAATATGAACAAGCAACCAAGCAACACAAGAAGTACTCTCAACTTTTCACAACCAAAAGTAAGATTCAAAATGGCGACAAGGTAAGCCACATACACCAGTCATACTTTCTTACATCACCATGAAGGAGTGGTCAAACTAGAGAGGAAAAGGTTTTGTACACCACCACTTTCTTTTTTTAAAGCTCAGAAGAGCATAATACTGCAAAAGGTAGATTCCCCAGTTAGCTGCATGCTCACTTCTTGCCCCGCAGTTTCACACCAAGAGCCCTCTCCAATTTGGTAATGATCTGCTGGTTTGGTATGGCCTTGCCAGATTCATATTCCTGTATGATCTGGGGCTTCTCATTTATCAACTGCAAGATCAAAAAGGAAGAGGGGGGGGGGGGTTCAGGATATACATCATTCCACAAGCCACGCTCTATATATATATATATATATATGTGTGTGTGTGTGTGTGTGTGAGAGAGAGAGAGAGAGAGAGAGAGAGAGAGAGAGAGAGAGAGAGAGAGAGAGAGAGAGAGAGAGAGAGACCTGAGCAAGTTGAGATTGGGTGAGTTTCTTGTCATTCCGTCCCTGCATGATGGCTTTCTTCAACTCAGTTGGCACCTTTTCATCTGTAAACGGCATGGAAATAGTGCAAGTCAGGGGATTATAATGCACTAGCAAACTTATGGCAAACATTACAAGGTAAGAGTAAAATCTATGAACAAACTAATAACTTCAACCTCTTTTTTCCATTTCTCCATTTCCCATCAAATGGGAGAGGACAATCAATTAAAATCAAGTCTATGACTGACCTCAGCCCTTTATAGAAGCACACAATGGTCAACAATTCTTTGAAAAAAAAACACCATAAGACCAACATTTATGGTTGCAAAAACTTCAAAATCTCCATGGAAACTCCAAAAAAAACACCATAGAAGCACACAATGGTCAACAATCCTCAATGGAGGCTGCAAAAACTCCAAAATCTCTATATTTACAAAATTTGGCTAAAAAACTGTCCACAGAGGTGAAAATTTTGGGGCTCCAAATTTGCAAATTTTTAGAGAGTTTGCAAATCTTGCCCTAAATTTGGCATCCAATTTGCAGCCCCATTAAATGGGGCCCTCCAAGATTCAACAACACAAAAATAAATCAAAAACATAAACAATTTCAAAATGCTAATTAACACTCTTTTTCAATTACGCCGTTCAATTTTTCGAAAAGGGGTAGGCGACTCTATGTTTGTAGAACTGAAAAGGGGAAAGGGGTTGGGCTATTTAATTGGCTGGTAAACGGGCTGAGCTTATCTGGTGTGGTTTTTTTTTTCATCGCTGACTCTAATTTAATTTTAGTGTTTTGTTATTATTAGTTTTTTTAAAATGGAAGATACTAGTGAAAATTTGTGAGGTCCAAATTACACTAAGGAAGAGAATATAGCTTTATTTAATTATCATTTAAAATTAAACATATAAAAAATAACTCCAAGCACATTATTATATATAATAATTTATACAAACTCAATAACTTGCCCAAAATTTACAGACTCAAAAGATTCTTCTGGGGCTCTAAATGGGGCTCTAAAACTAAATATACAGACTTAATTTGCAGACTCCATTGAGCTTGCCCTTAGAGAAAAAGACGGGCATACATAAAAACACGTGTTGGCACTATATATCTGTCTAGGCATTGACTTCACATCCAGGTTGGAAAAGAAGGTTCAGGGACACAATTATTTTCCCCAACAGAGATGCCTTGGAGAACATTGCAAAGGGGTCATTCTTTGTTGTCATGTAAAAGCAACTAAGAATGCCAGGCAAATAAGAGGAACATTCTTGGTATTCTTAGTTGCCATGCAAAATGCAACTCAGAAACCCAGGCATATAATGTATCTCTTTCAAAGCAATACAGCAGACATTATGAAGTGAAGTAACAACTTGAGACTGAATCAAAAGTTGTCAATAGATGCTACTGACAACAGATAAGATAAATGACTTACGGGTGAGATTCTCAGTGTCTTCATCAAGCTTCCTAGTGTTCAGAGAGGTGCTACTAGAGGCAGCCCTGTTTGTTCCTGCAGCGGCTGCATTAGAGACGCAAAAAACACTCAGCACATCAACGAAGTTATTGAAGGATTCACGTTCTAATAAAACCAAGCGACACATTTGAGATGATTGAAACAGTCGATTAAAAATATTTGAACCATTGGCCCACTACAAAATCATCATACGCCATTCCATTGTTAATTTCAAACCAAGTAACTAAAACATTGTACATAGCAAACTAAATTATATAATTCTGCTCACTTGTTTTTGTTTCCACAAATAAAAAAATAAAAAATGGAATGGAATAGAGATAGCACTGGGTACTTAAAGTAGTTCCTCCAGTTTCCACAACACAATCCAAGATCCTGACCAAGTTTCAGCACCAAAATCTTTAACAACCTAAAAGTGCACAGAAGCAGCATATGACAACAAAATCAGACATCAAATAAATGCACGCAAACAATTTGTGACAAACAAAATTGGGAGGAATCAAAACCCTAGACGATGAACTGCTTCTTTGATTGCATTAAAGTAACAAATAAGAAATATACAGAACATCAAAAGGACCATAGATACAAACATATGCCCAAATAGCATCGAAGATGAACAAAAAAATTAGGATGAGTCAAAATCCTAGATGAAGAAACATTCAATTAAATATCATTAAGCCAATACAACATAACCGAAAAAATCGAGCCAAAGACAACAAACATCAAGCAAATATATCCAAAACAATGTTACGAAACCCTAGCGGACAAGAAAACGAATGCTCGCACATGTAATTTGAGATAGGAAAATAGTAATAAAAGAACCGGCAAGTTGAGGGGAATTAGGGCATTTACATTTGCGTATGGTTTCGATCTCGGCACCGGCGCGACGGGCGGCGTTGACAGCTTTCTCGTCCTTGCGAGCGGCGGAGGTAGGAGCCTTCTTGCGGATCACCACTGGCTCCCAATCTTGAGCAATCGGTCCCGACATACTTCTCTCTCTACGAAGAAAATAAAAAATCTGAACGACTTTTTTTTGTTTGTGATTATCCAGGAAATGAGAAGAATAAGATCACTGAAGTGGCTAGATATTCCCTCTCTCCTTATTTATAGAGAACAATCCTTTTAGCTGAGTGTGTTTGTTTGCGAGGATATCTCTACTCCAGTACTGGTTTATACCTACACGAAATCGGAAATAGTCAACCAATCAGCTTAACAGTAGTAGTATTTCTTTTCTTTTTTCATTCTTGTCAATAAACTGATATCAAAAATAATTTGGAGATTATTATTTAAAAAATAATATTGGTGTGTTTGGATGAGTGATTTATTGATTTGATTTTGCAGTTTGTATATTAAGCGCACAGGCGATTAATCTAAGGAGCACCGGCGCGTGTTTTCACCGCCTATTATCTTTCACTTTCTCCCACATTCTTTAATTAAATCTAACTAATCCCTAAATTTTAGTTTTTATCTTTATTCCTAAAATAACCGTATAAATTAATTTCTCTCTCATTCTCTCTCACCTTCTTTAATTAATCTAACTAATCCCTAAAATTTAGGGATTAATTTTTTTCTATATTTCTAAAATAGTTGTATAAATTAATCAAATTGATTCCTAAATTTATGGAATCATAATTTATTTTCTCTCTATTTTATTATAATTGCAGAAAATTATTATTTTTTCAAAATATCAAAAATTTAATTCGAAAAAAAATAATATTTCTACGATTACTCCAGCTAATGAACATGAACAATAGATTTAATGAACACCAATAATAAATATAATGATCGTAAAGAATATAAATTAATGAACACAAATAAAATAAAATACAACTAATGAATACAAAATACATTATCAATGAACATTAATATTTTATAAAATGAACACAATAGCCTGATAATATGAACACAGTCTACTTTTAATAAAAACACATCATGTTTATATATACAATGAATAAAATAATATAATGAATGAACATGCTTATATATAAAAATGAACATAGCAATATGATAATATGAATACAGTCTATTTTTAATAAAAATAAATCACGTTTATATATACAATGAATAAAATAATATAATGAATGAACATGCTCATATATAAAAATGAACATAGCAGTCTAATAATATGAACACAGTGTACTTTTAATAAAAACACATCATGTTTATGCAATGAACAAATCTTACTTAAACAATTCACACAACATTTGTATTATATGAATACATCTCATTTATAAAATGAACATAGCATAAAACACTATAATAGCTATACAAATGAACACTATTGATATATAAAATGAACATACAGTTATGTTAAATAAATATTATAATAAGTAATGAATATATAACTAATCAAATGAACAATAGTGATATCTAAAATGAACATACCGTTGGGATCGTTTTCGCAAATTAAAAAATTCGTTTCATAAATTCCACAAATTAAGGGGGCGGTTATAGCTAATTATTTTTCCCTTAATTCAGACGCTTAAATAAGGAGTGTAATTAACTTGTCTTAATGGCGCTCCTTATGTTAAGCGCAGAGTCGCTTAGTATAATTTTCATGATTTTGGGGTTTTTGTAATGATTATAGTAAAAAGTAAGAGAAAGATAGAGAGAAAAATTGTGGGATCAATGAGAGAGAAAAATCAAAAATCAGAAAACCTGGGTGAAAATCACCCAGGAGAACACAACATATGTTTACCGCAAACAAAATAAATAGAATTGAGATTTCATGTTCCAAAATTTTAAAATAATTTTTTAAATAGTTGAGATGAAATTTTAAAGTGATAAAATAGGGAATGAAACATTATTTGAAACTAAAGATTCGAACTTCATAAAATTATTTTTTCTTTCTTTAATCCCATAACTTTTTTCTTTTTCTTTTCTTTTTTACTTCAACTATTATAAAAGGGATAAATTCATAAATGATCCATATATTTTGACCGATTTCATGGATAGTCTCCTAATTTAAAAACATTTTATGAATGACAAAAGTTTGCAAAATTGACTCATGAATGGTTCGCCCGTTAATCAATCGTTAATTTTAAACGTTAACTCCACCAATTTCTCCCCCTTTTCCCTTTTTCTTTTTCCTCATTCTTTTCACTGAGAATTTACATCGAGTCAGTCATCACTAATGAGGCCAGAACCTCACAAACAGATGGAGTGGAATTCTAGTAATGGAAGAAGATGCGAATGGATCTATTACTCCAACTAATAATATGAATTATACAAGTAAATCAACAATAGTGGGCAAATAATCCTTTACACATCCTATGCGCAGAACGTCTGCTTTCCATTTTCAAAAGCAACACGAGACTAATCAAATCAAAGTATTTTTGTTGCATTTGAGGAGACAAATTATAATCCCAAATCAATTAACCACTGCCAGAATAGGCTTCAAATCCTCCTACCTACTCGTCGACGCCCTAATCCAGGGTAATTTGAACCGCCACCCTCGTGTGATTTGATCAATTTTTAATGCCCTTTTCTGATTTGGCCATTATACGACGTTTACCCCTTCTATCTAAAGTTATCATTCTTTTAAGAATAACATAGTTATTTTAAAATCTAGTTATTAAATATAAATTATTTCATTTATTTTTTATAATTTATATGCTATTATTATTATTTAATTTAATTAATTAATATTAGTAATGACAAATAAAGTAAGTATTCACATAAAGTAAAAATTTTTAAAAATCAAATCATTGTAAATATTATTTTTTTCTTAAAATATTCATAAATTAGATTTGTTAATATAATTAGTAACATAAATATTAATATAGAGTTAAAAAATAAAAAAAATATTTAAATTAAAATTCCAAATTAAAATAGAAAATGTGACCAAATTTTAAGAAACTAAAATTTAAATGTTATTATGAAAATTAAAAGCTACATAATTTGTATTTTCCTTGTGTGAAAATATTCGTATACATAATATTTTATGTAAAATGAAATTTATGGACACATTCCAATTGAAGGTGGGTGCAAATGAATATTGTGAATATAATTTATTTATATTCTCTAATTAAAATGTGAAACGAAAAAAATTAAACAACCGAATTAATTATATTGAAACAAAATTAACTCTTATTATATGAATAAATAATAATTATTATTTAAGGAAATAAGGATTTATATATTAAATAAAAAATACAAGTTTTTATGATACTCGTGCGGAAATTATTTTTTTACAAAAATTATTAAATTTAGAAACTACAAAAAAAAAGTAAATTAAAATAAGAATCAATAATTAACATTAATAAATATGTTACTTACATTTAATAAATATACATACTTGAAATATTACATTTATACATTACTAATGTAA
>JAOWAN010000014.1:11102062-11117721 GCA_028566635.1 Lobelia cardinalis
ATTTTATAATGATTAAATTGAAAAAGTAAAATAACTAGATAAAAAATGGTGGAGAAAAATCAGAAAAAGACTGCTACATATACCGCTCTACATCAATCGAAAATCAACCACACACTTTACGGACTATAGAACGGTATATTTAGCATTTTTCAATCAATCGAAAATCAACCACACACTTTACGGACTGTAAAACGGTATATTTAGCATTTTCCAATCAGAAATCATATCATATTGAATTCGTGATCATATCGTAAATTGTAGCTCCCCCTCTGTAATCAGTTTTGCCTCTGGGCGTGTGTTTGGAGTGAAAGAGATTAAGGATTAAAACTTCCATAAAGAACGGTAAAACTGACAGAATAGAGAAATCTAACTGTACATGGTGCAAATACTGCTGCTTGAGTACCCTATGGTAGATGAACACCGGTTCACCAGAAAGTTTTCACTCTAGTTGGTAGATCCTGGTTACTTCATAAACTAATACAACTACAAGGTCGACTTTGTCCTCAGGGAGCTTATAAATAGCTTCCAGCAATTTTCCATCCTATTCATTCTGTCAGAAACTGCATTCCTCTTCAAACAACCAAACACTGAATCACCGGGGCATTGCATTAGTGAACATCTCAATGCACCTACAAACGGTAACTTAACACACAAATCTCCAAATGGGTACCATTATCAGCTCACCCAGAAGCCTTTGATTTCTTCACATCCGTTTGCAACACGTACTTCACATTGTCATCAATTCTGAGTATTGACTTCCATTGGGCCATCAGTAGACACATTATTGATCTGAATACCACTTACCTCATTTGCACAACTGCTTCCAACACCATCCTGCTTGAGAGGTTCCTGCACTACATAAATTACGAACAGTGAGAGACGTACGTTTCCGTAACATTTTTAACAAGTTAACATCTGCTAATCATCCAATATTGCTCATCTCTTCGCGTGAATAGGAAGAAAAAGGGAGTGATTGTCTAAAAGTATAGTATTGCAAGTTGAAGTAACAAAAAGACCAGTCTGGTAGTTGTCTGGAATATAAACTTTAAATATTTGAGCTAATATTGCTACTTAAATTCTCAACCACAAACAACAACTCATCCTTTGCCATAAGATTATCACTGGAATCGTGTTTAGAGAAGACAATCAGGAATGGAGAATATTTATAGAAAAGAAATCCATGCGTGCAAATGCTCAAATACAGGAAAAAGATTCTCACAAGCGAAGTGACAACCCCCTCGGCATTGCTTCCTGCCTCATTCACAATCTGCTCGCCAGGAACTTCCTTACTTATAACAGCTTCAACAGCATGATCAGAAGTCTGCAATGCACAACAATCAGAAGAATGTTATAGCTAGATAATAGATATCTTCTTCCTGGACTCTCTATTGACTTCATGAAATTCTCAATAATACATAAGGTATAATCTTCTAATACCCATCTTACCTCACAAACCATCAGCTCCCCGTCCATATCATTTGACAAGACACAAGCTTTATCAGGTAAAGCTTCACCTGCATTAGAATCCATTTCCAAAACTACCTCACCATTACCAACATTTACCAAAGCATCACTGCTTGTAAGAACAGTTGAGTCCTTATTACCCTCGAAAGCATTTACCTGCATTTAGACCTCATATTGTTACATAAGACTTCTGCTACCAGAAATGTAAAGTTCCATGACTTATAGCACTGCTATTTTTTATTTTTCACGAATCCTAAAACTGACCAGTGATAGATAAAGCTTGGGCATTCCAGTTTCAAAAAGTTGCTTACACTAATACTCCAAATTGCCAACATCATAAACATATTTGTATCCTTTCTAAAACAGAGCCAAAAAAGAAAAACCTAATATAAAAACTATTGTACTAAAATCTCATTTATGATTGAAAGATTCGGAAGAAATAAACAAAAGTTGACAAAATGTCGGTCCATAACGGCATAACCTGCGATTCACTAGATTTTACAGCACAAAGAACCTTCTAAACAGCCTGTCAATAAGTTTGATTCACCCTCCTTTTCCAAATCGGAAAGGCGTAGGATTGGATTTACTATCCGTTTTCACATGTGCCATTGTCTTCCTTGATATCACCTTCATCGCTCTCGCTGCCCATCTTCTTCGCTTTTGGCATTAGTCGGAAAAAACACTCTAGTGCACTCTTTAAAATCCTTTGATGGACTTGGTTCCAGTGATATATAGCTAGCTCTTCCAGGGAGGGTAACCCGGTCATTGGGTTTGGCTTTGATTCCGCCTGGATGCATTTCTCACAGATGAATCAGAGGAGGCGGCAATGTCAAAGGATAAATTGTAGTTTTTCTAGGATTCTATGCCTCCTTTGCCCCTTTTAAGTTTGCAGTGTTTTCAAAATGGTGGAGTTGGCAGGTTAGACTTTAGAGGGGTCCACTTCGGAAGCAGGCAGGGGTTGTTCGATTGGGCCTGAGAGAGTGGAATCTTTGTTCGTATTTTTCAACAAAAATATTATCTAAAGTTTCAAGTTTTTAAAAGTGGAAGACGATTTCCCCTATCAAATAGAGGGGTTATAAGCATAGTTATAAAAACCGTACCAGCCAGTACGTACCACACCGGTTCAGGCCAGGTAAACTTCGGCTAAATTTCCGTCTCGGTTTTCTTACAGATCTGAACTGGGCCGAACCAGACCATACCGGGCGACATGGTCATTTCGGCAGGTTTGCGAATTGATCTTTTGAATTTGGGGGGGGGGGGGGAGGGGGGAACACTTTGTTCTAAGTTGTGAGGTTGCAATGTAATTAAAGTGAGGATAATGGGTTAACTGAAAAAGGATAATATGAAATCCATAACTCAATTAACCCCATCAGAATATCAGATTGAACCAAATGCTCTGTGCTCACTTCCTCTCCCGCATCAGTACAAGCTCGCACCCATCTCTCTCGAATCTCTACGGAGCCCGGATGCCAAAGTCATCTGTCACTTCACTTGTGTAAGTTGCTTTTTTATCGCCCTCCTTGGCACTCTTATTTTGCACTCCATTTTTTTCCCAACAAATATCTGATTAAACTCATAAACTTCTTTTTCTTTCCCCAACAACTTCCGTTTTTCATTCGACAAAGCTCATATATAAGAGTTGGATAACTTGGATTTATTATTGATTTTCAGTCCTTTTAGAAATTGAAGTTAGGTTCTGTCATTTTTATTTCACTGTTTTTCACTTTTTCTTGTAATTGGATCAACAAGCATGACTGATAATGCTTCAAGTCTGCCTCTGCCCCTGCAAAATCAGATGATCCAACTCGAGCTCATTGTAGGAGTATTGAAGGGAATAGAAGCCAAACAATTTGTCTCCATTGTGGGGAATTTCTGAAAGGGGGTGCTATAACTAGATGAAATTGCATCTAGCAAGGGTGAAAGGGAAAATTGAGCCTTGCAAAAAAGTTAGTCATGATGTCAAATGGCAAATGAAGGTTCTACTGGAAGAGTACCATAAAGACAAGAGAATAAACAAAAGGTGAGAGCTGAAGTTAGACGTGGTCCAGGGCTTGTTGACGGGGAAGATGATGATGATGAAATGAGTATCCCTTTGTTGAATAATAGTCGATCTAGTCAGCCTAATCAATCTAAAGGGAAAGAAGTTGATGATGGGGGGAAAAGAAAGAAGATATCAAGCAATTGTGTTGCTCCAAAAACAACACCGGGGGATCAAAATCCATACGAAATGCATTGGCCTCAAAGGAAAAGATTGATAATGATAGAAATGCAATTGCTCGGTGGTGGTATGATGCTATTGAGCCATTTGATGGAGCTCAGGCAGTGTATGATCAATGTATGTGGCATTAGCTTGTGGACCAGGGTTTCGAGGGCCTTCTTTTCATGATCTAAGAGGAAGTTTTCTACGAATTGGTGCGCATGAAGTTAGAGAATATCTACTCAACATCAGAAGTACTTGGAGTACTTATGGGTGTACAATCATGTCGGATGGATGGACAAATAGAAAAAAAGAACCATTGATAAACTTAGTTAAGAGCAAAGTGCGGTTACAAGAGTTTGTAATTTCAGTTCTATACTCGTTCATTTATGATATGAATTTTCGTGCCCGGTGCTTAGCTTGTGTAATACTTTAACGCACCTTTAATAGTAGGCTTATGTATGTCCGTTTAAAAGTTTGGTATACTGATCTAAAAACTCATTAGCGTTCATACTACTTTATCATACACATGCATGCATTTCTTGTGCTGCTTGCTGCTGTTCATCTCTCTACAAGTTCCCGAATTCTTAGTAAACCAATCCCGTGAAAATCAAATCCCAAGGCTATTCTGAAATGAAATTATAGTAATTTCCATTTTCACAATACATCCGCATGCCTTCCGATGACATCTTAAACACATTTGTTGTCATTCTTAAAATAGAGCACCTAAAGCTAACAACAGCAAAAAGGAAAGCATCATTACCTGCGACTCCGCAGATCTCAAATTCGAAGTAATAGAAGGAAGCTGATCAATTTCCCAGCCAAGAATCTTACAAATAGCCTGCCCGTAAGCTCTATGCGCTCTTTTTCTCTTAGTCTTAGCAATAGTAATCGAATGCTGAACTAATGCAACACAATCCTTAAACCTTTTCCCAAATTTCACCCCACTCCCAGCACAAACGAAGCAACAAAAATCCCCCCCACCACCACAATTCTTCTCAAAATAACTCTTCAATTCACTCTCCTCCCCATTCAACAAACTCATGAAGAACTTGTACTCTTTTTCGTCCTTGTCATCATCTTCCATAACATCATCATCACTCTCGTCAGCATAATCATCGTCATCGCTTTCAGCATTACTCGAAAAGAACTCCTGGACAGACTTTAATGCATTTTGCTGGAGCTGGGTCCAGTTAAATCTAGCGAGCTCTTCCGGGGAGGGTAATTTCGGGTTCGGTTTCAGCTTCAATTCGGGCCACCCGGTTGCCCATCTTGGAGGTGAATTGGAAGTGGGTTCGACGGGCCATTCAATGCCGGAGGATGAATTGTTGTTGTTATTGTTTGGGGGTTTTATGGGCCTTCGGTTTTTGCCATGTTTCTTGAAATGGGTTGAATTGGTAGGTTGGAGGGGTAAAGCGGAGGAGTCGGCAGAGGTGGAGGTGGCTCTGGTGGGGCCTTGGCGCCAGAGAGAGTGGAGGTAGAGGACCTCATCTCTCAATCTCTGCTCATAGTATGGATCCATTTAAGAGATTTCTCTAATTTAGGGTTTCAAGTGGACATTAGAAGAACATTTGCTGAAATGGAGGAAAAGGGCAAGCTGGTAATGGTATGACATGGAATGTAATTCCGGTTCTAACCTTGGTCGCCCAGCACACGTGATAAAGGTATAAAAATCTCGAATGCGTACCGCTCCATTTATATTTCTTTTTCTCACAAATTCACAATGGTGGTGGTTTGGTTTCATTTTAAAATTTGCAATAATCTAATTTTTTGATTATATTAATACCATACACTAAATCATTAGTGATCCATTTTGTTAGAGGTCGACGGAAAATAAAAAGTGTGAAAAATATGAGTGTTTAATTTTTAATTTTAGGAGGGTGAAAAACGGTTTTTCTTTTAGTTATTTGGTTGAAGGAAAAAACATAAAAGTTTAATTTTCACTTATTTGATATGAAATGTAGGAAGAAAATAAAATGTTTGAGAGAGAATATCAACTTTTAATTCTTCCTTTCAATTTTTACTTCCATTTTTATCCCAATTTTAAGAAATAACTATGGTTGCGTTTGGATGGTTAGTTTTTTTATTTGTTTTTGTAATGATTAAAGTAAAAAGTAAGAGAGAGATAGAGAGAAAACTTGTGGGACCAATGAGAGAGGAAAATCAAATAAATAAAAATAAATGCACCTCTCTCATTTCTTTTCCTCATTTTTTATCCCTTATATTTTTGCTCCAACTAAACAAAGCATAGGAGTTCAATATTATGTTTCTCATTTCCATTTTTTTAAATAAAAAAAAAACATTTTAAATATGTGAGTACATTGTTGATAGAAGAAGAGCCATGAGGAAAATGAAGATATAATTGAGATTGTTTCCTTAATTTTTATTTCTTTATTTGATTTCTTATCAGTAAATTTTAAAAAGGAGAATAAAATAAGGAAGATGATTTTGATAAATCTAGGCCATTGAATTTAAATGAATCGTTAAAATTAAGAAGAGAATTATATCTACCATATACATTGAGTTTCTTCGTTTAAAAAGAACACCCATTATACGTTTTAATATATAACTAATATAATATTTAGTATTTTTCTTAATTTATATAATTTAAATATATATTTTTGAAATTCTTAATTAACATTTAGGTTTAGCAAAATTAAATTCATAAAAATACAAATGAATGAATAAATCACAATAGCAACACGAGTTTCAATTTCTTTAAACTCGATATGCTTTTGAAATTTGTCTAGCATAAAAACATGACATGACATGACGATAAATATAATATATCACATTCCTCGAAAAATCTCATTCAATAATTTTTGATTATTATATCTAATTGACTAAATTACAAAAAGAAAATCTCAATATTGTGAATTGTGTAAAAAATTATTAATTATTTACTGAGTAACTTTCAAAAAATATATAATTTTAATATTTAATTAAAATTATATATAATGGGAGTATTTTGTTGTCTTAATTACGGTGACTGTAATTGTTTTTCACCGACCTCGGCTCATCACATTCCAGAATGGCGGGAAAGTTGTAAAACTCGCAAAAGCCCTAGAAGAAATTGCCCTGATTCTACCCGTGTTAATGCGACTGTTCCTCCCGCAAAACCCTAGGCCAGTTCAATTCCTTCGTTCAATGGATTCGTCTGTTTCTGTAAAGATTGTTGCAGAGTACGCCAAGTCAGGGCGGTCGTCATGCAAGAAGTGCGCGAAGACGATCGGCCCAGCCGCTCTGCGATTGGGATTAGCTACCAGAGACCCTCGAGGGTTCGAAAATACCAAATGGCATCACTTGCATTGCTTCCCTTTAAGATCAAACCCACTTTCGTCCGCCGAATCCATCAAAGGCTTCTCCCAGCTCAAGGTTTGTCACTACTAGTTAACTGATTTTCCTATTTGATGAAGATAGAATATAGGATAATGGTGATTTGATTTTTATTCTTTTCTGATTGAAATTTATTTTTCCTGAAACATTTCATACTGAAGTAAATGGATCTTAGCTTATACTCCCTCTGTTTTGTTTTATTTTAAGTGTCCATGATAGTGATATGTTGTGAGAGGAAAATGTCCTTTTCGTATACTTAAAATGAAACGGATGGAGTACTAGAAAAGATTTTGGATGTGGTTTCCTTTTGTTTTAAAAACTAGCATGAACTGCTTCTGCTGCCTGACCAAAGGAAAATGCATTTTGAAGTCTTTTCAGCTGAATTTCAGTGTTAAAAGATTAGTGTAATAACAGATGTCAATGTTTCGATACCCAATTGTCGAATGCAATTGATGCATTTATAGAGTACAGCGAAGCTAGTGAACCCACACGGTATTCATCCTCATCATGGGATTAGGCTATCCATAGTTGCACTGAAAACATACAAGTATACGGGTTATATTGGTGATTAGGCCTTAAAAAAGATTTTGCATGATTTTGGTTTTTTCTTGACTAAGCTCCATATTGTTATTCATTGTTCAGGGTAGTGATCAAGAAACGTTGAAGAAATTAGTGAGTGAAGGGAATCAATCTCAGGGGAAGGTATGTGCTAAATCAAAATGTAAGCCATGTGCATATACACAATGGTCGTGTTCGATTTGAGTTTTTCTGATTTGATAATTATTCGAAACTAAGTCAACCAATGTAATAATCGACCTTATGTCAAATATAGTTCAAAAATATTCATTTTATCTCGTATATTCGCAAAACTTAACCAAAGGATAATCATCTTGAAGCTCCATTAGCAATTACTTTTTCCGAAAGCTGTTAATATCCTTACACAACTGGTCCCAAACATGGATAAAGGAGAACGGTTGCGTTAGATAGCCCTACTGCCATTGTAAGGCTTTCTACATCCTTTAAGAACATGAATCCGAAAAATGTTCGTATAAATGCTAGGAAGCCGCCCCCACTGTGGCATATCTAGCAACATGCATTTGGCCATTTTGAATGGTGGAAAATGTTACATGTAGCCTATCACAAGTGATTGGTATAAGACTGATGTGAGATGAATTGATGACCGTATTAAATAGCAGACAATGTTTCATGTAGCCGAGTGATTGAAGGAGGGTGAGTTGAGTTAAATGTTTGATCATTTTATGCGGATTGGTTTGAATGAGTTACTGAGTTAAAGTATATCATATACTTATGTAGTTAAGGTATTGCATTAAGCATGTATATTACAGTGTGTCTCTTAAGCATATCAAAGATATATTTTAATTCTTTTTACTTTTTCCCTGTCTTTCCCTAAGTCTTTGATCGGATCATAAGACTATGACCTTGATGATTTATGACCAATGAATTTATTTAAGAAACGAACATTGTATAGCTCTTGGTGATTTAGCTTGTTTTTCAAAAAGCAGATAAGCACTTGGTAATGTGTATTTAATTCTTTATCGGTATGTAAATAACACAGTGTTTGTGATTACACATTCAGCACACATAATTTTCTCATTTGTGTGCTCCTGGATTTCGTTGTTTCATTAACAGTCAGAAGAGGATGCGGAAACGGATGCAGAGGAAAGGAATAGAAAGAAACAGAAGGTAAGAAGAGGCACACAGTGCATGTTGTATAATATAGATGGACATCAATTCCCCATATGTTCAGTATCTCTATTATTATTTATTCGTGTGAAGCTACACCTTCTTTTATTTTCAAACCGGCTACAAAGGCCTGCAGTTCCTTTCAGATATTCAGTGTTATTGTTCAGCATGTATACCAAGTTGATGTCTATGTTATATATGTGGATTTGTCCCAATTCTCTGTGTATAAGCTCTTTGTGACTAAGTATACCAAGTTAAAATATAAGTTATTGAGCCCCGAGCATCTATAAATTTTAAATAGCGAACCAATCTTTCTGCATAGTTTGTCTTTTGGTTGGTTATTATGTTGAAGCTTCATTGAGATTATGGAAATTAATTTGAATGAGTACTTGAGTTATATAATATCAATTACATTTGTATTTAGAGTTGTATTTTTTTTTGCTCGGCAAGAGTGTTGCATTGGGTGTGTGTTTGATGCAGTTGGAGGGAGGAAAGAGAGAACACTCAAGTGCGGCAACAAAACAGAATCTCTCAGCCCACAGATTAATTGTTTGTGGTTTGTGTGAAACTGACTTGCAATGTTCATGCACAGTCTGACCAACATGAAGATCAGAAACTGAGCTGGAGGAGGAAAACCCATTGAAAGAAAAGATAAAGCAACACATTATTTGATTTTTATATAATCGTTGCATATCAATCCCTTTTTTTTGTTAGTGATCTCAGCTAGACTTATTTTTTTCCTGCCTGAATGTAGCTGCATATACATTTAGACTAGTTCTATGCAGTCAAATCTTTTATGACCCACGTTCAATCAGGTCTAGCCTGTTCACTTCACATTTTAAATGTAGAAGATAATACTCTTACTTAAGATCTGTTGGGTAGCATGTTAAGATAAATACAGTTAGTGTTTCCAGATTCTTCCTTTGGAATGGGAAACCTGCTAAAGATTCCTTCAGTTGACATTTACATAGTTATTGTTATTTAAGTTCACATCTTCTTTTTAATTTTTTCCTCAATTGCCTTTTTCCTTCCCTTCCCTAAGTCTTTGATCAGTTTGCCATGTCTGCTTTCCTCAGAGATTTTGATTTAGTTGGCTATAGAAGACTATGACCTCTATGGTTTATGCCGATGGATTTATCTAAGAAATGGGTGTTTGATAGCTCTTGCTGACCTAGTTAAAAAAAAAAATTGCACTTGGATTTACGACCATTTAATTCTTTATGGGTATGTAAATGAAACAGTCTTGCTGATTACACATTCAGCTCACATAATTTCTTCTTATTTTATGTGGTCCTAATTCTCATTGTTTTATTAACAGTCAGAAGAGGAAGACAAAGCGAATCCGGAAGAAACGAATAGAGAAGAACTGAAGGTAGGAAGAGGCACTGTCTGAATGTTTTATGTTATCATTGCACATGAATTCCCCATATCATCAGTTTCTTTGTTAGTATTTGTATATTTTATTGCAATCTTACTGTACATTTGATCTCTTTTGATCCATCAATATGTGCCTACAAGCTATTTATAGCTATGGGTTTCTCTTATTAGATCTCGATATTAACATGCTAAGGTAATTGAGACTATACTTCCCAAGTACCTTCTCTTAATTTTGAAATTGGCTATAGAGCCCTCCAGATACATTCAAATATACAATGTTATCTCTGCGTATCTATGTGTATTTGTCCAATTCTGTGTTTGAGCTCCGTGTGACTGTATGTAGCACAAGTCAATGCCTACGTTATCGAGCCCGGAGCATCTACTAACTTGAAATAGAGACCCGTCTTTCTTCTTACCATCTTGCTGCCTAGTTTGTGGTTTGTTTGGTTTTGTATAGGAGTAACTTTGACATTATTCAGATAGGTTTCAGTGAGTAGTTGAGTTAGGTCATATTAGTTATGTATGTATTTAGGGTGTTGTATTGGGTGTGTCCATTAAGCATATGAAAAATGTAAATTTGTAGGTTTCTGATGGAGACACTGAGGCAGTTGAAGGGAGTAGGAAGGAAAGCATCCTCGAGCTCTCCAAGGTAACAAAACAAACTATCTAAGCCCACATATTAGTTTCTTATGGGTCTCTGTCCAACATGAAAATCAAAGAAAGAGAAGGTAAATCTATTACACTATTTGAACTTTTATATAATCATTGCAGATGAATCCCTTCTTTGTTAGTGATCTCACTTAGAGTTCATTTTTTCTGTCTAAATGTTGATGTTTATACGTTTACGTCTGTGATCTATCTCTTATGACCCACTTCGAGTCAGGTCTAAGTCTAACATATTCACTTCACATCTTAAATGCAGAAGATTATAGTTCTTAAGGTCTGTTGGTTAGCATACTAAATATATGCATGTAAAGTATTCCTTTGCAATGGAAAACCTGCCAAAAAGTCCTTAAGTTGAGATTTGAAGTAGATATAGTTATTTTCACGTAACTTTTTAATTGCCTTTTCCCTTCCCTTTCCCCAAGTCTTTGATCAGTTTGCCAGGTCTGCTTTCATCTGAGAGTTTGTTTAGTTGGCTCTATAAGACAATTAATGTGGTTTATGGCCAGTGGATTTATTTAAGAAACGAATGTTTAATAGCTATTGTGACCTAGCTCATTTTAAAAATGCAAATAAGCTCTTGGACTTATTAATGTTTTAAGGCATGTAAGCAACACAGTGTTTGTGATTACACAATCAGCAGTAGCACACATAAATTCACATGTACAATTACCCATAGTGGTGCCATTATAGCATTGCAAGTGCACAATGATATATGATGAGTCAGGAAGGTGAATTTAGTAACTTCACTAGAAAATGGACACTGTTATGGTTTTTTCTCAAAAACATGGACACTCGTTTTGGGAAAGAGGGAGGGTTTTACAGTATTTCCAAGCATAGTTATCAAAGGCGCGCCGAGGCGCTAGGCACAGCGGGGTGCAGGGTTGGGGCTTTGGGCGGGCTAGGTGAGGCTTAAATTCGAAGGCGAGGGCCTACGCGAGCCTAGTGTTTAGGCGAGGGCGTCAGTAAGTTGCGCGCCTAGGCCCAAGGCCCACTAACTACAGAATTTTTAGACCAAATCTGGACCGTTTTTAAGATCTGTTAAATAAATGACCCTCCAAACTCGACGTAAGAGTCTGTACGACTTACCACCACCAGCACCGATGACCACCGGCAACCTTCAGACGAGCCGCCAGTGACCTCCGGCAACCGTCTCCAGCCTAGATCAGTGTTCCTTTTTTTTTTTCCTTTCCTTTTTCCCAGTTCTTTCTTCTTTTCTATCCCCTCCTCAGTTCTTTTGACCATCTTTTCTTCTTCCTCCTGTATTTTTTTTAATTAGGGCCTTTTGGTTTTAATCGGGCCTTATGTTTTTTTTAACTTCCCAGATCAGTCTTCATAAGCGACGCCAGAGTCTGTGTTTTTCCTTCTTCTTTTTTTCTTTCTTTTGCCCTTTCTCCTTTTGATACTTTCATCCCCTGTTTTTTTTTTTTGATCAAGTGATTACTTTTGATTATAATTTCCTCCCCTGTTTGCATTAGTTGCATTTGATTTATTTGCTTATGTTGATATTGTATATAGCTATAGCATATCTTTAGTAAATCTTAAAGCATTTTTGTGGGCTTCGTCATTCGGGTGCGCGCCCGCCTTGCACAGAACTTGGGCCCCGGGCACATGTTTTGCGCCTTGCGCATTTAATTACTATGTTTCCAAGACTTCGAGAGGCTGCATGATGCTTATGTGTACAAACGAAATTTTCTGTCAAAGTTAGTTATGCTAGGAAAGCTGGTGCACCAGGCATCCATCAATCGAGTTGTTGCCCCATGAAGCTAGTTAGTTAGAATGTGTATTGTTAATGTCTCTATGGAGCAATCTTAACTTATTTTTATTCTCTTATTATTCTCGTGCATATTATTTATGAATCCAATTTCCTCCAATCTGAAAAGCGGTTGATTAATTATTCTAGCTTTTTAAACAGCTGTTATGGGTTTTACATCATCCCGATTGCTATTCGGACTATTGATTGCTGCAAGTTACCTTTTTAGTTATCAAACTTGTCATGACAAGCTGGATTTTCTTGTAATTTTGCATTCTCTAGATATCTGATGCAGCAAAGGAGGGAGGTGAGGAGCCGATAGCCTTTTCAATTTCTGGTGTCAAGAACAAGTACAAGGTCTGTTCAATTCTCCCTGTTCACATTTCTGACATGACACGATATGGGCACAAATTCAACACCATGGTTCGTTGTTGTTTTATGTTTTGTTGCTACAGTGGTTTGTTGTGCCTTACAAAATTTTCACATCTTACTTTGTGATTGGTTTCCTGATTTAGGATGCCGAGTTATTGCCCAAATGGAAGGCATTCCAGACTATCATATTCCTTGAACGGGTGAGTCCGCTAATGTGATACTGGAATATGAAAAAGGTGGCAAATGAATTTGAACATATCATCTGCATTACCATTTCAACCTGAGTTCATACAATCAAGCACGATTTCATACAAAATTATTTCACACTTTCTGAATAAGATTTTGCCATTAGTACTTTTTGACCTCGTGACCATGAATGATAAGTAAGTACCATGCTGAAAACAACCGCCAGATTACCCGGATGTTAACCAGCTTTCCACAAGTTGCTGTCTGATTCTTACCATTTGATTGTTGATGAAGTGTTTGGTGTTTTGACATAACATCCTTTAACTATACACATCTTTTGTAGGATGACAGCCTTCAAGATTCAAGGAAAATTGCTGCATTTGATTTTGATGGATGTCTAGCAAAAACGTCTGTGCAAAGGTATTTGAATTTGGTTTTCAGTTGTTGTAATGTCTAATCTTTATTTATTCAACAAGAATATTTTATCATCTTTTGGGTGGACTAATGCTTGGCTCTTGCAACTAGTAATACATATTTGCATTCCATATCTATCAGCCAAACCTAATTTACTCCTAGACATGCATAATTACTGTTTGCCCACTAACAAAATATCGTATCTTAATGCTAAAAAGACCCTAGAAGATGATCAAGATGATTCTTCAGAAGCAGGTGTAGTAAATTTGTTGAAATGATATTTTCTTTTGAATATCACTCTCGTTTTCACTTACTGTTTTTATTATTATTTTTAAGCTGCCTAAATGATATTTCATGTAGTGATCATCTTCCAAAATATGATGTAGCACTGTCTAATTACTTTGTGAGGAGATGAACAAAATTCAGTACTTCTATGGAGTTTTCCCTCTTTTGACGCAGGCAAAATTAAATGCCAGCTATAGCTATTGATTTAGTTTGCTTTGGGAGCATCATTCAAGGAATTCAAATTGGCGATCTAATTTTATTTCACAAACTCCAGAGTAGGTGCAGATGCTTGGTCTCTTATGTATCCTTCTATACCGGAGAAGCTGCAGAGTTTGTACAAGGATGGCTACAAGCTGGTTTGCCCTTTTATTGAAGCTATAGGACCTTTCTGCAGTTGTTTTGGAAGTGCTGTGTCTTTGTATCTCATTGGTTTCTGGTCAAGTTTACTAGAGTATAAGATAGGCATTCGCCTTCAGTAACATCTGCATTATCCCTTCTTTTAAAATAATTTTGTCGATGGCGTGAACAGGTTATCTTCACCAATGAAGCAAACATCGACCGTTGGAAGTTAAAGAGGCAGAAGGCAGTTGACTCGAAAATTGGAAGACTCAATGGATTCATCGAGAAAGTGAAGGTCCCAGTTCAGGTGGTTCATGCTGGTTCTTGTATTTATTCTGACATACAACAAAAATTCCAATAGTTCATAGGAAGATGTATTATATGAAAGCCTTTTAAAGTTTGCTGAAGGTTTATTTGTTCAAGTGCCTTCCTGTACGAGTAAATGCTTTTGTGTGTGATTTTTCTCTTCTTTGATTTATTGAGTACACCTAATATTTGTATCTTGATTATTCAATAGCTCATAAATCTGTCTAATCCTGAGCATACAAATTCATGTCAAACTTTTAAGTACCAAGTTAAGTTTGGCACATACTTACATTCGTCTAAGTGCAGGTATTCATCGCATGTGGATCCAATTCTGGCCAACAAGAGGACCCCTTTCGTAAACCTAAACCAGGGATGTGGCATATGATGGAGCAGCAGTTTAACTCTGGCATTCAAATTGATCGGGATCAGTTATTGTCATCTTACACTTGCCATTTTTTATCCTCCTGTTCAATCTTAAAAATCTGTTTCTAGCAGTTCATGTTGTGATTACTCGTACATTTCTCTACATGTAGATCCTTTTATGTTGGAGATGCGGCTGGAAGACCAAATGATCACAGCGATGCTGACATCAAATTTGCGCAGGTAGTGCTAGTTTAATGATGAAGTTTTCATGTAAATTGCGATTATTGAATTTTAGTATCCGCTTGCTCAGCTAGGGCTTTTGCGTTACTTGGAGTTATTATTCATCAATCCAGCCGTCTTAAATTTCAAGCTGCCTCTTAATGTTTAGATAATGCTTCTGTTTAAGAGATGCGACTTGCCTTTTCATACAGAATCACTTCTTTTGTTTACTAAGGTCACGATATATTCCCTTATTTGACAATCTTGTAGCATATGCCAATTATCATTTTATTCTTGTTTGCTGAAACCCAATATAATGGTTGACCAGTAGATAACAACCATTTGAGGTCCCACGCTTTCAATTGGAAAATTCACCATTTGTGTGTGTGCTGGGGGGGCCGAATGAGTCATCTTCTCTAAACACACTCTTTTGCTGTTGCAGGCAATCGGGGTAAAGTTTTACCTTCCAGAGGAGTATTTTACAGTGTAAGCTGTAAGGAACTAGTGTTCCTGAGACTCTTTATGGCACCACGTTGTAGTATAATCAGATGTATGATGTTGGTTAGCAGAACATTTGTATGGTTATACTTTTTGTTTCTATATAAAGTCTCTCTCTCTCTCTCTCTCTCTCTCTCTCTCTCTCTCTCTCTCTCTCTCTCTCTCTCTCACACACACACACAC
>JAOWAN010000014.1:11152982-11169800 GCA_028566635.1 Lobelia cardinalis
GCGAGCGTGCGAGAGTGAGAGTGAGAGAGAGAGAGAGAGAGAGAGAGAGAGAGAGAGAGGGGAGGGGAAGAGAGAACTATGATTGATGATGGTAAGGGAGGTGGATGACGACGTTGAAGGAGGTGGACGAGGCGATTGAGATGAACGACGACATTAATGGAATTGAAGGAGTTGGGTGAAGCCTATTTGCGAGTAATCTAAGATTATGTCATATTCAAGATGTATTGATATGATATAATTTTTTTTTTCTCTCATCAAAATTTTACAATTTTATTTTTATCTCTCTCTATTTTAATCATTATTCATATCATATCAAAATATATATATATGTATCAACTTCCTAACCTAACCTAAGCGAAAATGGTTGTATGTCCATGCTTGAAAGAACCATGCATGTTATCCGGGAAAGATGAAGAGATATGTGTTTTTAGAAGAAAGTTTTAAAACGTTTGAATTATCCAAAAGAACTTTTAGACGAAGAGTCTATCGATTTACTTTATCTGATTCAGGGGGTGAAAATAAGACTCATTCAAATTTGAAAGAAATTAAAAAACACAAACAAGCTTAATTCTAGCACATCGGACCCAATTTAACATGATGATTCTTTAAACGCAAACAAACAGTATCTTAGCAATGGTTAGAATTCGAATTTTCTGTCCCATTTGGTGTCTCATCCTTTGTCCCGCATATTTTAAATATCGACACATATCCCATCAACTAAAATTTTAAAATTTAGTGTCATCTTTTAAACAGTTAGGATGAAGTTTTAGAAAAATAGGACAGAGAATGAGAATGAAACACCAAATGAGACAGAAGATTCAGACTCATTGGCAAGATAATTCTATTTTATTTTTCTAAACTATGGTGGTTGGGGACATCAATCCAACTCTAACCCTTAATCTCTTTGTTTCACAATAGATGATTTTTCAATTAAAAAAAATATTTTTAAATAATTAATCCTTTAGAATTTCTAGCTCATCCATCCTAAGTCACTATGTACCTTGTGTCTTTCGGCTATATATTCAACATAGGCCTGTTAATAGGTTGGGTTGAAGTGAATTGTAATAGGTAATAGGTTGTAATGGGTTGAAGTGGATTGTAATAGGTAATAGGCCTGTTAACTGAAATTAGAGCAGTCTAGCAAGCTATAAGCCTATAATGCTCTATAACGGAATTGAGTTGGAGGGGGAAGGATGTTGGGTTTTTAGGTTGAGATAGTGAGTGAGGTTGGGTATTAATGATTTAAAGTGTTTAAATATTAAAATGAAAGTATTAGAATGAATATATGATAATGAGGTGGGAGTAGAAAATTAGGGGTGATAAGTAATAAGGATATTTTTGCCAAAATTGGAGGCGATTTTAGAAATTTTAAGGGCGGAAAATAGCAACTCAGTTAGTGGATTAATTGGGTTGAGTAGCTAATAAGTTTGAGTTAATTTGGGTAACCCAATAGGTTAGAAAAATTGTTCGATTGTGCTGTGCCGAAAATTATATGGAGTGCCCATAATGTACATAGAGGTTATACAAAATACACATAACATAATTTATGTGCATTGTATATTTATTATGTGCATTTTGTATAACTTATACTGTGCGCCTGTGTTCATAACTAGGAGTCTATGCATAAGCCATATACCAAGTGCAGCTGTTCCTTTTTTTTAAAAATCAGCTATTCCACTTTCATGAAAATTTGATAAAGGAAGGAAGGAATGATTAAAAAAAAAAGAGGAATTAATATGATAAAAGAGTAAAATTATTCATTTTTAATATTTGATAAAGAGTAAAATAATTTATTTTTAATATTTGATAATTTATTTTTTTAAATGCAGCTATTCCACTTTTTTTTTACTCTTTTTAATATGATAAAAGAGTAAAAAAAATTGAAGATTGAATTAAAATTTTATAATTATTTTATAATTAATATATATAAATAGAGAGAGAGAGATGTACTAGTCATTCGTATTGCTCTATTAGATTAATTGTAGGTGATGTTGTAAAACCTGATGACAACAAACAAACAATCGTGATGACATAATACAAGGGAATTTGAGGCTCGAAGGCTACGTACTTAATTCATCAATAACCCACAAATAATGATGTAATTAATACACCATTATTCAAACGTTGCGGGGGTACGCGAGGGAGTGGCATGTGGTATAATGTTCCTAACAAGTTTAAACACTACTAGAGTGCTATAGCTTATAAAGTTCATTATACTTTGTTTCCCTAGCAATGTGGGATAACCTCACTTTAGCTTTGACACTTCACTTTTCAATTCCCTAACAATCTCCTCATTCATCCTTCCATGTGGGACAAAGTGTGGGACTAAGCAATGTGAGAGTAACCTCTCACTTTTTCACCAATGTGGGACAAACCAATGTGAGAGTGAACTCTCCATTTTCCACCAATGTGGGATAATTTTCCACATTTTTCCAACGTCCCGGTGATATCCAATTAATAAACAAAATATAATCATCGAAGGAATTAATTAAAATATCAATTTTCTTTGGATATGATGATTAATTAATTAAATTAGAAGCGTAACTAATTTTATCTTAGACTAATACTACCATATATACAAATATGTAGAGAGAGAGAGAGAGAGAGAGATAGAGGGGCATGCATGTGGAGATAGGTAAGGCTGGCATGATGGTAATTAGGTCTTTACCATAAGTATTAAGCGGTTAACAAGGTATAGTCGGAATGGTGAAGCGGGTTACAATTGGGTTAGTAGGTTTGACCTAGATTAACCCATTTAAATTAATAAGTTATAATGAATAACCTACTTTAACCTATTAATTAATTGGGTTGGGTTGAGTTGGATTTTAAGCAAGTTAAATTGGGTAAATTAATGGGTTATGAATCCAAATTGCTGTGCTAGGTGCGCCCAAATGCACATAAATATAATAAATTATGTACATAATTGATATAAAATGCACATAAGTTATACCATTATTATGTACATAATTATTATGTATATTTTATATCACATTATGTACATAATTTTATATATTTATGTGCATTTGGGCGCACATAGCACCATGTGCCTAGGCGCACGGTATAATTTGCCCAAATTGCCGGGCCTAAATTTATCGCAGGTGAGGGAAGAGTAGTGGAGAAGCTCCTCATCCCTAATATCAAACAAGGGCATGATAATCACCAAGGACTAAAGTGAGTATAATTGTATTCAGCATAAAGTTTTATCATCCATTCAAACCATACATGACGATGAACCGTGGGATTGAGGGAATTCACTACTTTTTGCAAAAAAATTTAGTGCATTGAGATTTAGATTAAATGAGAAGGTGGCAATTCCCCTTTGTTCTCGTTAAGTACACAAAAGTGATTCTCAGACAAAAGTTTAAATCAATAAAAGTCTCTAAACATCATCAAAGATCACACAGGTGTCATCTTATTCAAAGAGGATCTTTGCAATTGGGGATGCCCGTTGAAACCTTGCCATTTTCTTCAACAACACGTTATCATCATGACACTCGGGTTTGATAAGCATGGTATCTAGCATAGGTGACTTGGCTAACAAAAGCTCGATAAACTTCAACTCAGGCTCTATACCGGAAACAAACGTTAGCTGAACTTCTTGGAGTTTTTCCAAGATTATATCAGAGTAGTTGACTGTATTTAGGAACTCAAGAACTGGTGTTGCATCAGCATCCTTGATGGTAAGCACCTAGATTAAAAAGAATGATGTCACAATATGAAATCTCATAATAATATTTCACCAAGCTATGAGAAATAAAATATGTTTAAAAAAAAAATCAAAAATCACCCGGATTTGAATTCTTTGGATGCCAGGGGAGCTGCTATCAAGGCATAAAGACACGAAACTTGATCCAATGATTTGAATGAAATACTGGATAATATGAGAACCTTGAGGTTGGTGGACTTTGGAAGTTTCTTTGGTACACCACCACTTGCCAAGTGCTTACAGAAGGCCAAAACTCATCATTAGGAAAAACTGAAACATAACATTAAGGATAATAGTGGTGTTGAAACAATTATTACCTGAAATAAATTGAAGTCCGCGGTCAGTTTCTCTATAGCAGGCAACCAACCAAAAAACTCATCAAATCTGCAAGCTTTTCTCTTTTCCTGGTTTATTAAAGATGGTCGCGGGCAGTTGGAGATGAAGGTCACACGATAAAACTCCAAGCTGATCAGCTTATGAAATCCTTTGAATGCAGGTGGAGGACTAAGTACACAATGAGACAACTTCAAATATTTCAAATCTTGACATGTAAAGAATGACAAAGGCAATTTATACAAGTTGTCCCACCAGAACTGAAGGCTGAGTTCCTCCAAGCCATTTTTCGACAGGAAAAAAACGAGGTGGTCAATCTCAGGACAACTCTTAAGGACACGATGCGAGAGGCTGAACTTAAGTATTGTTCCTTGGTGGAATAACATGATCTGATTGATGATTGACATGAGCTTCTGTCTGAAAGGCAGTTGACCACCCGACGGCACTTCACAAATGGTATCATCAAAAACAAGTTTCGGAATGCTGGTCCAGCTATATCTCCACTTCTTCGACAAAATGCTCGTCCTCACCGCCTCTCGCAGCGGCAAACATGTCAAGATAGTGTCTTTGACATTTATAGGAAGGTTGCTGATTACATCATAATCATAATCTTGGGTTCTTTTCTTCATCTATCGATCATTGAACATTCACGGAGTGGAGGAAAAAAAAAAAAACAATAGATCAAAGGGACCAAACAGCATCTAAATTAGTACACTCATGACTATCCAAATGGCCTAATTAATAAGCAGCCTAAAATAATTTAATCAGCAGTGCAAAGAGGAAATTAAACAAGAACCATGCATATATGCATGCTCAAACTTAACTAAACTCAATTAATTTATACTGGAAGCAAAAATATTGAGTAAGGTTTGAAGTAAGCATGCATTTAATAATAGCTTAATTACCATTATTTTGTTCTTCAGCTTGCTTCGCGAATCCATGCCAAGTTATACTACTATTTGTTGATGTTAATTAACCGTGAGACTGAGACTGTGAGTTGTTGTAGTACGGATTATATATACAAAGAGTTTTGTGATGGCTCCTCATCTTCTAAGAAGATGAAAGGACAATTTATTGACTTTTTTGCTATCTGGGTCTGGGTGGGTGGTACACTTAAATAAAGACTAGATTTAAGAAGATACTCGTAATAAATACTCATAGTGCTAGATTGTCTTTCGCTGATTGAATGTAAGGTGGAAAATAAAAGTAGTAATCCCTAATTATTCTCGATAGTGTCATATTATGAAAGTTTTATATCGCTTCAGGATAATTAAAATAAAACAGAGGGAGTATTAAGCTTTCACCTTTCAAGGGGTGGGTAGCATTTACTGTATTGGCATTTACTTCGTCCGTTTCACATTAGTGTACCTTTTACACTTGTACACATATATTAAAAAATAATTTACATTGATAAATTTATCCTTATTAAATAATTTTTTTTTATTAATGAGAAATGAAATAAAGTGTAATTAATGATTATTGGTAGTTGGAAAAGTAGAAGGGTAATTTAAGAAAGTATGTATAAAAACTTTCTAAAAATCTTAAAAAGACAATTATTTTTTAATAAATTTTAAATTTTAAAAGGATTAATATTATGAAACGAAGGGAGTACAACCCAATGTGTCTATCGAAAATAGATTGTGAGAAGAATTTCCAAATGAATATGAAAGAAGCTTAATCATGATGTATTACTATTTTTCTTAAATTATTATTTGGATTATATGATCGATTAATATAAACATCAACAACTTATAATTGAATTAATTAATTTTTGCTCAACAAATCAGTCTTTGGACCACTACAATTTTATCGAATGATGAGTGGGTTGAAGATTTTAACCAAACTGCATTACATTCGTTTTCCTTCCACGAGGTGGCATCCCAATAAAAGGATGTAACAGTATTTGTCTCAATTGAAATGATCTTTCCCTCACGTGCCGCTATAGCAAGGACCCTGACTCTAGAACTGCTCGTAGCTCCAGATTGCAAGACACTCTTTAACTTCTACTCGGACGAACTAAATATCTCTTATGAGAATTTAAAGAAAAATATGTCGATTTTTCCCGATAAATCCCTAACGAAACATAAACATTATTCCTTCTTTAATTTTGCACAAAATTAATCATATTTTTCTATATTAATTCAATTTTTTATTATTTATAATTTAATTATAATTAAATTTATAATTTTATAATATTGAATATTTATTATAAATACAAAGATAAAAAAATTAATTAGATGCTACATGCTCGGATGTAGACAATTTTGGCTCCCATCCCCTCCGCCTAGGACCGTTGCATCAAATGTAGAAGCCCATAAAGTATGAGTGAATAAGGAAGTCGAAGTCTGTATTGCATTCAGAAATAAATAGTTGGATGATTGTCCCGTATCACATTTAAGAGAGAAATGATTGGGTGATTGCCCCGTACCCATAGCAAGAGGGAGAGGGGGTAGGGGGGAGAGGTTCACTTCTCCTCTGGCTAGTTATCCCTCGAGGGGAGACGAGCACAGAGAAAACATCTTATTAATCGAGAGCTATATGTCACATGAGGGGAGATGAACGAGGCGAAGAGGGAGAGAGAAAACCTCATCATTTAGAAAGAAAACATTGTATTTTTAAAATATTAGTTAATAGTGATATAAAAAATAAAATAAAATTGAAACGCAATTTTAAATTGACCATATCCCTTTCATAACAGTAAAAGGTACAACTATAAAGCAATAGTAATAGTCTAATAGATACACTATAGTACAATATAAAGTATTTTACGTTCAAACATAAAAATTAATATTTTTTTTGAATCTCAGATTAAGTATCATTTTTTAAAAAAACAATAATTTTTCATTAATTTTGAAAAAAATATATTAATATTTAATATATTAAAAGTATTAATAATTTTTTTTGTGTTCAATCATTTCTTTTAAAACACTAAAACTAAAACACATGCATCTGAAAATCTATAATACAATTCTTATTTTTTAATTTGATACTATCTATAGTAAAATCAACTTTTAATATTAATAATTAAATATTTTAATCTCAGGTAGTTATTTAAGAACATTAATTTCTTCATTTTTAGTACTTATTTCCTCCTATTTTCAATATTTATTTTAGTATAATTAATATTAGTATATTTTAATTTTTATAAAGTTAATTATAATATTTAATTTTTATATTAATTAAAATGCTAAATTTTTTCCAACACCGTAAATGGCACGGACAAGCACTAGAGTAGTCGGTAGTAATTTTGGGAAGGGGACACTGTACAAGATAACTTTGGTGGCGATTGGTATAAAATCCAATCAGACCAATCCTCTCCCTGCTGTCACTGCCATCAATCTTCTTCTTCCTCTTCATGTCGAAGACGAGGAGCTGACAACGAGGAGCGAGAGAGAAAGAGAGGGATGGTTGAGGTTTATTGTTGACTGTTAATTAAGCCAATCTTACCTCTCTCCACTTCTTTCGAATTTCTTAATCGATGATGGCATTCTCTTCTTTGACCAGGTTTGCTTTTGCCCCCAACCCAATTTCTCCTCCCTTTATGGATTATTTATGCTAGTGAAATGTTAAATATGTGTGGTGTTGGCGGCAATGCAGTGCGTGCGGGTGCAGCGGTGGCGTCGGAGTCAGGTGGAAGCCGCCGTCATCGAACTTCTTGGCACCGTTACCGTCGGGGTTCAACAGAAGAACCTTCTTCACTAATGGAGGACCCACCTCAAAATTCGCTCGTTTCCGCCTCCTCCGTGCCTCCTCCTCCTCCTCCTCTACTTCTGGTATGTTTCCCCTCTTTCGATACTTTCTATGCTTTATATGTATACTGTTTTTACATTCGCATTCTGTCAGTGTGTGTGAGAGTTTTCCTTTCTTTTCTCATAGTGGCTTTGACACTGAATATTTTAGGAGTTAATTTGCCCTAAATACCATGCTCTGGGTTCTATAAAATGTTATTGGGTAGATGATTACATCGCCAATCCAACATTAAGAAAACCTAGCAAGCTTTTTCAGCTAGTGATAGTGTTGAAACCATAATTTTGGTTTGCGCATGTCATCGTATTCCTAATACTTAACTACATGGACTCGTAGACTCATTAGGAAGCTAGTACTGGGTTCCTAAGGCAATAAGGTGGATTATGGTCTTTTTTCCTGTTAGATTAGAGTTTTGTTTTCCTTGGTTGATAAAAAGAAGGTTTTTGTATGTTTTGGAGTATGAGAATGACACAATTTTTAAAGTCCTTAGTTTGGTGTGTATAGGACAAAATTGTGCGCAACTGTTTTGTAGTACATTCACAATTTTCCATGACTGTTGATGGTTAGCTTAAAATTAGTAATTGGAGGATGCCACTTGATCCACTTTCCTATAATAACAGCGACTGGTTTAATAGGAATATGAAGACTGTCCAAAGCAACAGTACCGAGAGATGAAGATTGCGTATCTGGTCTGAAACCACGATGCAAATCCATATCCATCTATGCACTTTGAAGATGATAGAACTAGGTTTCTCTACCTGAACATCAAAGACAGCATGTGCACATTAAAATAAAAGGAACGATGAAGCCAAACTGAGAATCAATTTACCTTCAAGTAACCAAGCTACAGAAATCCAGTTATGTTCCCACCTGTGGTAGGCAAACCAAGTTTGTCACCAAATAAAGTCGAAGCATTTTGAGCCACCCGACACTGAAGAAAGAGATGGGAAATTAATTCAACAGAGCCACAAGGGCAGCATAAACATTCTGAAGCCAATTGCACACCACAAGCGCTAATATGCTGCTCCACAGGTACAGCATTATGAATAAGTTTCCAGAAGAAAATAGAGATTTTAGGGGCGTAAACTTTCTCCAAACAGCTTTACACCAAGGAAATTGAGGGCGTAGTTCTATATTCCTGCCAAATGTTGGAAATGGAAAATCTACCTGAAGGTGCCAAGCACCAAAATAAAGAATCAGGTATGCTATCATCCAAAATATATCCTAGAAATCGAAATTCTACCTGAATGAGCCATGCACCAAATCAAAGAATCTGGTATGCTATTATCCAGAATTATACTTGCACATTATCAGTATGAGTGTGCCCCAGCCTTCTAATACCTCACAGTGGTTTTCAATAGCGCTGAAATTATGCTCAGGAAAATCATTCTGAAAATAAAGAGGTTGATCATCACTCCGTTTATCTTTCCAAAATGAAACCTGACCTTGACACACAACATCCACTTGGAGTTCAGAATAAGGAAAGGAATATGGACTTTAATCACTGCCAAATCGGTGAAGCTCTTGTTGAAGTATCATAATGACATACTTAGACCAATACTTCTGTCTCATTACATTAGACCATAAAGAATAACCTTTTAAGGTAAAGCCATCCCATCTTACCCTGCAAAGCAAGCCCCACGTCCTCCAAATTCCTAATGTTCATACCACCTTCAGAGAAAGGTTTAGTAGTCTGTCCCCGTGAAGACTAGTAGTGTCTTGGTTCTCCATTAGAACTCCAAAAGAAATTAGTACGTTCACTTTGAATAATATTACTGACATTATCTGAATAGGACGAACGGCAATGACACTTCTGATAAGCGTAAGCTTACCTCCCTGTGGGAGGGGCCTAAGCTTTCCATCTTTCAAGTTGCTTCTAACGTTAGTAAGAAGACCTTCAAAAAAACTGATTTTTTGCCCTTCCTTTAAACAACGGAGCTCCAAGATACTTGATAGGAAGATGATTTTGCTTAAAACGAGTCTATTGATGACTTCTATGACACCTAGATAAGGTTACCTTAAAAGAAACTACAAAACAACTTTTTCCATAGTTAACTCTTTGGCCAGAGTCTTTTTTATATTCCTGTAAAAGTAAAAGATTTTGGAGAGACCTATTAGAATCATTAGAAAACAGCATTTTTTTTTCTTTTTCATAAGAGCCGTGCTAGGTATACCGCAAGGTATACCGCACAATCAACCGATTGTGCATTACGGACTTGTACCGTACAAGTCCGTAATGCACATCGGTGGATTGTGCGGTATACCTTGCGGTATATTAAGCATTTTCCTTTTCATAAAGGGGATTGTTAGTGGTTCCCCACTTACCCCCATCATGACTCGAACCCGTAACCTATTGAAAACAGAGGAGGCATCTTACCACTAGAAAACAGCAATATGTCGTCTGCATAAAGATAAGAAACCCCTTTAATTCTTCTGGAGCAATGATATCTATCAATCCTTCTAATATGGATCCAGCCATTGAAGCTCTACAAAGCACATCTTCTATAAGAATAAAGAGAGCAGGGGAGCGAGGATCTCCCTGTATAACTCCTCTGGAAGTTCTGAAGAATCCAAAACTGTGATTGTTGTATTGAACTGAATACCAATATTTACTACTCCAGTCTCCCTCCATCCCAAAATGAGTGTCAATTTGTGTCAACTTGATTGACTTTGATCCTTCATATACTCTCATTGGAGTTGGATGTGTCATTTCGTCATGCATGTTCACTTGAACATGCCCCCTCAATGATGAAGTTGTCATAAAGTGCATGTTTCTTTTCCGAAAACATACATACGTGTCCTATTGACACTTATGTACCTTATTTATGGGTAATGTACTATGTAAGCACACTGGGATGAATATAGGTGTTGGGCGAACGAGTCTCTCATCACTTATAGGATTGTGTTGGGTTGTGTCTTTTGGGCTTAGAATTCTATCTAAATCTTTGTTTCCATGATGTTATTGCTGTTTTTGTTTCATCTTACTCTTTTGCCCCAATCTTGCACCGAGTAAGTAGGGTTTCAAGATTTTTATCAAGTTAAATAAAAATTCGTGTCAAGTTGACTTTGATTTTTGAGATTTGTTTTCTGCAAGTGACTTACTTTAGGAAGTGTTCCCGTTTAATACTCTTCTTCCCTAGGAGTAATTTGTTTACCGCTGTCCCGATGAAGGAGATCAGCTTCATGTGACATTTTTGCCTATTTCTTTCTTCTATGTAAGTAGTCTGGGTAATGTTTTCCAAATGGATTATGAGTTTCAGAGCCACTTTTGATCAAAGCTGCTCGAGGATTACCTGTAAGCCGTCCTCCAGCATGGATGATGCGTCAGGCGGGAAGATACATGTCGGTTTACAGAAAGCTTGCTGAGAAACACCCATCTTTCAGAGAGAGGTCAGAGACGACTGATCTCATTGTAGAAATTTCGTTGCAGCCTTGGGAATCTTTCCATCCTGATGGAGTAATTATATTCTCTGACATACTTACCCCTCTACCTGCGTTTGGTGTCCCATTTGACATAGAAGACGTTAGGGGTCCTATTATTCAAACCCCACTTCGTTCTGAAGAAGGTTTAAAAGCTTTGCATCCAATAGATTTGGAAAAGTTGACTTTTGTTGGAGAATCCCTTAAGATTTTGCGACAGGAGGTATTCTTTATTCTTCACATCATGCATCTAATGATTGAAAATTTTCTCTTTTGCCTTCATCAAATTAGTAAATAGCTTTGGACTTTAGTACCTGAAGTTTTAATCTTGCTTAATTCAACAATCATTTAGGTGGGAGATAAAGCTGCAATTTTGGGTTTTGTTGGAGCTCCTTGGACAATCGCCACATATATTATAGAAGGTGGCACAACTCGTACATATACAACTATAAAGAGCATGTGCCATACGGCCCCACACATTTTGAGGGCTCTGCTTTCTCATTTGACTGTGGCGATATCCGAATACATTATTTTCCAAGTGAAGTCTGGGGCTCATTGTATACAGATATTTGATTCATGGGGTGGACAACTGCCGCCTACTATGTGGGAGCTCTGGTCAAAGCCTTATATTGAAGAGGTAATTTCATTCTCTGCCAAGTCAAGACTCAAAATTCGTCCTTATTTGTTCTTGTTGATTCAAATTCATTTTTTTTTATTTAGCATGATCCCAGCAATACTGTAGGTCTACCTCTCCCTTGATTCTTTATGATTATATTGCACTTTGTATGAGTTGATTCGTCCTTATGCATTTTTTTCCCCCATAACAAGGCTTCGAATGCAGAAAATCTTACATAAAAGTTACCCTTACAAGCAAACAAATATGCTACTTCTGTTCCAACTCTTAAGATTCCACGTGTGAAAGTCAACCATTTGAAGGATTCATACTAAATTTCCATAAATATCTTATTTTTGAAGAAAAATACATTTTACTTTCAGTGTAATGCAGTAAGTATATATACTTTGAAACACATAATATTTGTAAGTTTAGCTTTCAACAAGATTCATAAAGTGGAAAGTACACTCTTTCAGGGGAATTGGAGATTTTTTTCTTTTCATTATCCAGAAAGTTGAGCACGTCTCTGCACTTTGCGCACATATTTTTGTTCCTCTTTAAGGTTGTCTAGTGACTAATCGTGCGTAATTGTTACCATTGCCCCAGAAATAGCTGAAAGCTTACCTTGACTCATTCAGAAAAGCATTATGTGTATCAACCTTGATTTCTTTGTGAATCAATCATTTGCTTTTCAATATTTTCATCCAGAAAGCTTCTACATCACCTTTTCTTCTGTGCTTGCATTTTTGCTCCCCCTCCCCCTTCCTTTTTTCTCAGACGATGTTCACCTATGATTCTTGTTTAAATATTGGAAAAGTGGCTGACTTTTCTATCTTTTGCATATTTTAAAAATGTTTTTTTATCATCGAAATTCCTTCTACTAATATCCTTGGGGTTTGAGAATTTTCAGATTGTGAGTATCGTGAAGAAACAGTGCCCTGAAGTACCGCTGGTTCTTTACATCAATGGGAATGGAGGGTTTCTTGAAAGGATGAAAGGAACTGGAGTTGATGTGATTGGGTTGGACTGGACAGTGGATATGGCAGATGGAAGGAAGCGGTTGGGGAGTGATATCAGTATACAGGGTAATGTCGACCCAGCTTCTTTATTTGGTCCACTTCCTGCCCTAACTGATGAAATTCAAAGGTACAGTTATACAATGTCTGACCATGGTTTTGCAGTATTGAGTGTCTTTTATTTGCCCAAATTTACTCGACTCGGTTTAGCAGGGTTGTGAAATGCGCGGGTACAAGGAGTCACATTCTGAACCTTGGTCATGGTGTGCTTGTTGGAACGCCCGAGGAAGCTGTATCTCATTTCTTTGATGTTGCCAGGAGCATCAACTTTGACACACACGTCCAAAATCATGCCAAGGAGGAACCTCAATTGGTAGTTTGAGTTGATGCAGTTTTGGTGGTTGTATATTTAGGCATTTTTTTCATTGAGCCTTACTTAATATGTAGCCTCTCATTTTTTTTTCCCAAAAGGGGATTGGTAGTGGTTTTTCACTAGATCGCACATTGTTGTCCTACAGTTTGATTTTAACACAATGTAAATCTGGGCTGAACTTGATAGATAAATTTCTAATTGCTGTGACGGATTTAATAAAAAAAAAAAAAAAAAGGTCCCCTGCCTCCTTTGTGGAGAATTATTTGTACAATCAGAATATCAGGATTAATGGTATAATTTATTACATTATACAAATTGCTTAAGCATTAATTTTGTGTCGATTACTATAAGATGTATGTATATTAATTGACAAGAAATAATTCTAGTTTGAAAAGTTGCCATTCAATGCGTACCGTCAAGTTGTTTAAACAAAATTTATTTTTGGGGCTTTATCTCCGTAAAATTTTGCCCCCGTCTCGAAATATTGTAGACCCTCAATGCGTTTGACTATGCTATTTTATTTTTAAGGAAAAAAAAAAGGATAAATTTTGGTAAACTTGTATTATAGTTTGTTTTTTTTTTTTTGTCTAAAATTGCAATGGGCCGGATGGAGAGGAAGGGAAGGGGGAGCAGGGATGACCATGGGGCGAGTAGAGACGGGTAAAATTGGATTCGATTTGACTTTTTCACTTTTTGCTTGGCAATTGTAAAGATTCGAATCCATTCGATTTTTTCTGCCGATGTTTTTGAAAAAGGAATTGCGGCGATTGGCTTTGCCTCGTCCTGCCCACTTTCATAAATATTAATTTTTTTCAAAATTTGAATTTAAATTTTTTTAAATTTTAATCATATTTTTAACTCAATTTAAGAACTCTAAGTTTAAGAATGTGTATTTTTAATGTATACTATGTACATATATTTTTAAAAAATATATATATATATATATATATAACATTAGTCCGGGCGGGACGGGGGTTAGGGACGGGATAGAGCCTAAACTCGAATCCATCCCAAAATCGATCGGATTTTTAAAAATTATGAAAAAATTAGGGTGTGTTTCATAGGCATATTTTGCCCTATTTTTTAAGTTTTTGATTTTTCTCTCTTATTGGTCCCACAGTTTTCTATCTATCTCTCTCTTTCTTACTTTTTACTTCAATTAATATAAGAATTCAAAAACCAAATCAAAAACTACCCATCTAAACGGGGCATTCTCGTGTTCGAATCGAGTTCCAAAAAATTATCATCAGAAGGCGCGGTGGGGTTATACAACTATTAAAAAAGTAAAAAAGTTGCGTCACTTTTACTAGAAAGGCGCATTAATTGGACAGCATATGTTCACTCAAGATCACTGCGCATTAATTGGGAACGTCTGTGAGAGATGGGGGTCCTACTTGTACGAGTTTGAATTTTCTCTTCCATCCATTAGATATTTTACATTTGTTTCATTTTATTCATACGTTATAAATTGACATTTTTTTATGTCAAACAGAATAACATAATTTTTAAGGATGATATTAAAATTTAGAATTTTAAATGTTATAATTATCTTTTAAATAATTAAAATAAAATTTTTTAAAAATAACATAAAAAATATCACACAATTTAACAAAAAAATTTAAACTCGAAAACTATAATTGAAAAGTAGTTTTTAGTGGAGACGTCTAAAGAACGGAAAAGTGTTCGAATTGTACGAAGAAGTATTTCACAATTTTCTTAAGGTAAGCAAAGGCCACCCCCTCGACTCAATTTCCTTAAAAGTAATATCAAGCGATTCAAACCTCTACTTATTAACGTCATCAAAGTTGCTTATACCAACGAGCAGTGGTGTCAGAGACTGCACTTGAAAGAACGGACTAAGGTTCGATTCTCCATAACTACGTTGGGAGAGGTTTAAAACCTTAATCCAGGAACCCGCCTCAAACAGGATTAGTCGACCAGTGGCCGGACACCTGGGCTTAGACCAAAAAAAATCAAAGTTGTTTTCTATAACTAGTAAATTCTTTTGCTCAAGTCCTCTCCCTCTTGTCTTCAAATTAATCCCACCTCTATTTTACTTGGTATGTTATTCTGTGTTCGATCACTCCTATATTGATAAAATTCAGTAACAATAGAATTCATCAATATATAAATGATATCACACTGCATGACATACGGAGTGGCATAAAAAATTCGAACGATTTTTTTCACACTAGTATGAATGGAGTTTTATTTATGAAATAAATAACATTTTAATTTTAGTAATTATGAATGATAATAATTAATATGGATGTGAATTTTGGTTTAATTTTTATTTTGAACTTTATTGTCACATATTAATACTATACAGTAGAATTTAATTTAAAAAAATCTTAGAATCCATTTCATATGAGTGATAAACCTCTGTCTTTTATTGAACATTTATCACATAATTAAATTTTGAGATAACGTTAATGAGTTTTATCTGGCTATATCAAAACAAAACAAAAAAACAAAAGGAAAAGGAAAAGGAAAAGAAAATTAAACTTAATTAAAATGAGGTTGTTGATGTGAAATTTCTTATACACAAAAACCACATCGTTTAGGGTGCGTTTGAATGAGTGATTTTTAGATTTAGTTTTTGGATTTTTATAATAATTAAAGTAACAAGTAAGAAATAAATAAATAGAAAAATTATGGAACCAATGAGAGAAAAAAATCAAAAATTAAAAAATCAGAGTGAAAAATTAGCAAGAGAACACACCCTTACTAATTTGAATAGTTAATAGTTCTACTCTTTGCATATAAACTAGGGAAAGGCTATATTATATTAATACAAATGTTCTAACTATAAATAAATTACTTTTAAGAATTATTGTAATTTAATAGAAAATTTTTGTGGGTTCGATAACGAGGATCCTTAAATTGAGAACTGTCCTAAGAACATTCACATTCATGACTTGATCATGGATGTCCTCTTTTCTTCGAGTAATTTATATCGTTCATCCTTGTGGTTTGGCCAAATTTTATTGCCCCTCCCCACAGGTTTGATCATTATACAGAACCTACTATTTTATGAATTTTTTAAATTAATTTATTAATTTAATAATTTTTATATAAATATAATATAAACAAAAAATACTTTAAAGATATTTATTTAATAAAATTTATCAAAATTTAATATAATTGATCACAATTATTTTAAATATTAATATATAATCAAACAAAAAATTAAAGAATAAAGAAAATTAATTTTTATAATATTAAAGTTGAATACACGCACATATATATTTATAATTAATTATGTATATTTATTAATTCAATACCTTTTATAAAAGATAATTTATAATTAGAAATATTAAATTATTTTAAAAATTATTATTTTTAAGTATAAGTGTATTTTTATATACATGTACATGTGCATATTAATATATAAATATATACATATTTTCAACTTTATTCATAAGAGAATATTTTTTTTCATTTCTCGTTTAATTTCATGATGTTCGTATTTTAAAATCAACAAATTCATTCAAGCTAAATTCGCTTATTTATAATTAATATTGAATATATATGAACACTACTAGAAAACAGAAGAACAGCGACTGACAAGTCAGTCGCTATTCTCCAAAATAGCGACTGACTTGGAGAA
>JAOWAN010000014.1:11185158-11196930 GCA_028566635.1 Lobelia cardinalis
ATCAATATTGATTTGCTAAGTTCGGGGACCCCCCACAGAATTCGAAAAACTTCAGGGACCATTTATGAAGTTGTCCCAATTTAATAATATTAAAGTGAATTTTATTTATACCAGAAAGTAGTACCGATATAATCCTGGTGGATGGAGATAACATTGTACTAGATGAAGCCTTGTGAGTTGTGACGGGGAATCAGAATCACTCTATTATGTACTAATTATGTAACCACCATACCATGCCATAGTTTTTTAATTACTTATTGGTGGTGCATGAAGATGTTCAGGCCGGCGTGATTAATTATTTAATCAATTAGAAACATTTTATATGCTTCGTTGGTCAGGCGGGCCTGCATCCAACCATTTACGCAATTGCTATTATGGATGCCCCCCCCCCTCCTTTTTTGTTACTTTTAATTATCCCTAGACTACTCTATCTTCTTATAGTTATTGAAAACTTGTCAAAAAAAAAAAATCGATCGTGATGTGCCCTGGCCCATCGACCAGGCTCAACTCCAACTCAGAATTCAAGGCCCAAAGGATTGGCCCATCAACGATCCAACTACGAGCTTGGAACACACAGGACATCCATGAGCTTAGCCCAACGGGCGGCCTAATGGTCGCCCTCTACGCCAAGACCTAGACGATTGTTGACTCCAAGAAGCCCGTCAGGCCATATGCCTAACACAAGCCCGCATTGCGGTGTCTTCTTGGCGGTCACCCATTGTGCCCGCCTATCCTCCGCAACCTCCACTGGAAGGGCGGCCTCTCATTACCTGCATCCCTTGAGTACAACACAGGTCAACCCATCTTAAACGGAAGCAGAGGACTTTCCTTATCCAGGACCAGGTCTTCCGCCAGTCAACAAGGGAAATAATCACGCCAGTAGTTATTCCCTCATTATAGCCACGCCTTCATCCCGCCTAGCAAGGAGGAAGGAGCAATTCTAGCTAAACAGTTACCTTACCATCAATAGCTATCCATCCGACACCTATAAAAGGCCCTCTGGCAGGACCTTGGGAGGTACCTTCACTTTCTCAGACACTAAATTGCTGCCAAAGCACACACACGCACTCACTGCATTAATACGCATCTGTGAGCAACCCTCTTTACGTTCTACACAGAGCTAATTAGGGTTCCGCAGCCTTCTTCCCGACGGGAACTTACTCTCACGCCGGAGCGTACGAGCGAGGCCAAGCCTTGCTCATCACGTTAGGTGTTTCTTGTCTTTCTTCTGATTAACAGGTGACACGGAGGATCACACTTGGAGCCACTATCCTGCTGACACGTGGATTGAGACGTTCCATGCTCGATCAGATCGATACTGATAAAATTTCATATCATTAGTACCACTATAATATCATTATCATATCGAATTGAGAATATTTTAATAATTAATATACATTATATAAGTACGGTACATACACTTTCACGGTCTTTTGGATTCATTTGCTTTGCTCCGAGATTAATTATAACCCTACTCCTTTGGGGCACCTTAAAAATCAATTATTTGGCACCTTTTTTTTTTTTTTTCCTAGGTGGATTGATAATCAACTTAGTGAGTGAAATGCCACATTTAGGAATGGAAGAATGTATCGCTCTATGATTTCTGCGAAACTAAAGTGTACAAATTAACCATACCTTTTAAAGTGCAGAAGAAAAGAAAGTCACCCCATTAAAAACTACGGTGGAAGCTCACTCTACCAATATTTCTAGAAACTCATGAAAATAATTTCTTTTTCATCTTCAATAACACACAATCGGCAGAGGAGGCATCTAGATGTTAAATATTTTTTTTCCCAGTAGTGTGCTGTTGGATAATTTTTTTTTTTTTTAATTTAGTTCAGAAATTTGGTTTGTCATTAGTATATCATATCTTACCAAATTTTTAGTATTTTGAATTTTGATAATATTAAAAATTTAATAGAATAATAGTAATAAACTTTATTATACTGATAATTCGATAGTAATAATGATAATAGGATTTTGCTACGATTACATACCAAAATCACCCATAATTGTTACTACTAATTAGACCTGTCAATTTGCTACCCATTAACCCATTCTAATCTGTTTTAACCTGATAAACAGCTTAACCTGTTACAACCCATTTAATTAAAATTTTAAGTATTAAAATTTATAAAAAATAATTTTTTTGTGCGAAAGAGTATTCAAATATTAATTCGAATTTAACTTAACCTATTTATTATACAATTGAGTTGATCGATTGATTAAATAAGTTATAATAGGTTGAACCCATTACAACCTATTAATAATTATAACTCAACCAATTACAACCCATTTGACCCAAATTGACAGGCTTACTACTGATTGTCAAAATTCAGTTCTATATATTGAGTTGGATAAAAGGAAAGATGACGGAAAAAGAAAACAAGAAAAAAGGAAAACAAAACATTGCTTTTTCAACTTATAGTTATACTACTCCGCCCCCCTTTGAAGAAAAAAAATCATCAAAGTTGAAATTGGGAAAAAAAGGAAAACAAGAATTGGATCTTTCAAGGTATATTCTGTTCTCTCTCCCCCCCCCCCCCAAACCCATCAATTAATGCTTTTGCTTTCTACCCATTTATTTCTTCAATTCTCTTTTATTTTACTGGAGTACTTTCTATTTATTAAAATTTAATTAAAATTTGCAATAACAAAACGCAACCATATAGAAAAGAGTCTTTTAAAATAAAATAAAAATTCAAAAAAAAAACTCGAATAAAAAAGGGGGAATAATTGAAGGCCATAGGTTGTGCCGTGGAGTTTGCTGATTTGGCAGAATACTGAAGTGTAATCTAATGTAGTAGTAGTATAAAATAGGCCAGAGAGAGGAGCAAAAAGTCAAATTGATTACTGCAGTGCAGGAAATCCTTCACTCTTTTTATTGCCTCTCCTTCCGCTCGTTCTATATATACCTCTCTACTCACTCTACTGCCTCTACATCCTAATCCCCGCCCTCCTCTCCTCTCCCTCTTTCACTCTGTGTGTGTTTGTGTGTGTGTGTGTGAAATTCTGATCAGTTTTGAAGCCTCAGTAAAACCATTTTCAGGTATTATACTCATCCACTCTCACTCTCCTCTCTCTCTTTCAGGACTTTCACTTATTTGCTCTATCTAATTTTTATTCTTTTCCGGGTTGTGGATAATTCAATTTAACTTCTTTTACCTACATTTTCGACATTCGTGGCACTTTCTGAAACAAAATCTGATGGGTCCCTAGTCTTCTGGGTCACGATCAGAACTTGTGGGTAGCCAAGATTCAATTCAAAATCCTTGATTATTGCTTTCCTTTTTTTCAGGGTCTTCTCCACTGACAGTGAGTGCGTGAAGATTGTGTTTTTTGGTTTCTGTTAATTCGGAGAAGCCTGTTTCTGGGTAATGGCTGGTCGGAATTTAGAGAAATTGGCATCGATCGATGCCCAATTGAGGCTTTTGGTTCCTGGGAAAGTTTCTGAGGATGACAAGCTTGTGGAGTATGATGCTTTACTGTTGGATCGGTTTCTTGATATTCTTCAGGATTTACATGGGGAGGATCTTAAAGAAACGGTGTGTATGCCTTTTTTTGCTTTTCATTTTCAGCTTTTGATCTCCATCTCGCACTTGTTTTCAACTATTTTGGACACCTGATTGCAAAGATTTTTTTTTTTTTTTAATGTTGATTTGGACTGCCTTTTCTATTATTGCATGAGAAATTAATGGGTACACTTATTACAGTTTTGCTCAGATTTGGAGAATTAAGTGCTATGACTTGGAGATTTGATGAATCACCAATTGAAATTTGATATGTGAATGAAAAGACTGAACATTTACTTTAATTTTGATGAATCGCACTTTGAGAAAGCAGTTTTCGTTGACATTTGATTTGACTCTCAAAGACTGAACTTTTGCTTTAATTTTGATGAATCACACTTCTAAAAGCAGTTTTCATTGACATTGGATTGAACTTTCTATTGACAGGCTGAATGAGTGATGTTTGAGTGTTTGGTTTTAGATGGTTTGGATGGGAGCATACATATATTTACACCCAAACTCGAACTGACCTGACCAACTTAGTATACTCTTTGTTGTGTTCTGTGTATAGGTTCAAGAATGCTATGAGCTTTCAGCAGAGTATGAAGGAAAGCGAGATCCCAAAAAGCTGGAGGAGCTTGGTAGTGTACTGACTAGTTTAGACCCTGGGGACTCAATCGTCATCGCAAAAGCTTTCTCTCACATGCTTAACTTGGCCAACCTGGCTGAGGAGGTCCAGATTGCTTACCGTCGAAGGATCAAGCTGAAGAAGGGTGATTTTGCCGATGAGGCCAATGCAACAACTGAATCTGATATTGAAGAAACTTTGAAGAAACTTGTGCACAAGCTTAACAAGTCTCCTGAAGAAGTTTTTGATGCGCTGAAGAATCAAACTGTTGATTTGGTCTTTACTGCTCATCCAACTCAATCTGTTCGCAGATCGTTACTTCAGAAGCATGGAAGGTTTGTTCTTTTGATTTCTAATGGTTATTTGGTTAATGAAAACCTTAACTTAAAACCACTTTTGTTTATCTTTCTGTTTAGGATAAGGGATTGCTTGGCCCAATTATATGCCAAAGACATCACTCCTGATGATAAGCAGGAACTTGATGAGGCTTTACAGAGGGAAGTAAGTATCAGAACTACCCTTACAGTGCCACTGTTCTCACATTCTCTTCGAAACATGAATGAAGCTTTAAGTAGGATTAAGCTTCTTTTAAACTGCATTCAAGATGCATCTGCACTATTGCTGATTTACCTTTTCTCTGCACGTCTTGCAGATTCAAGCGGCCTTCCGAACCGATGAGATCAGGAGAACTCCTCCGACCCCACAAGATGAAATGAGAGCTGGAATGAGCTACTTCCACGAAACAATCTGGAAGGGAGTTCCCAAATTCTTGCGTCGTGTTGACACAGCTCTGAAGAACATAGGAATAAATGAGCGTGTTCCCTACAATGCCCCTCTGATTCAATTCTCCTCCTGGATGGGTGGTGATCGTGATGGTATTACTCTCCAGTATTTATTTACATCTCCAGTATTACTCACTTGTATTTATTTACATATCCTATTAGTTTTGAAGTTCATTGTAAAAAGACCCAATAATATGCTAACATAAAATACTTGAGAACAGATTAACCGGGCTTTGGATCATTATCATGTTTATATACAATGTCCTAAACTGATAGCTTTTAAATTTGTTCTGGTGAATTTTTGTAAAAATACTGAATAAAAAATAGGCATTCACAAATGATTTTTGTAGGGCATCTCATCGAGTCCGGATCTTCTGTCCCATTTTGTGTTCCACTCCCTATCCCATTTTTCTAAAACCCCATTTCAACCGTCTAAAAGATGACCCTAAAATTTTAAACCCTAAATTTTGGGATATGTGTCAGTTTTTAAAAGCTACGAGAGAGGAGATAAGACACCAAATGGGACAGGAAATCCCGATTCCATCTCACCCTGTAATGTTGTCCCAGTTAGCTTATGATCCTGTGATCAGAACGAAACTGCTTTTTGTGTGTTTTGCTTACAATCTGTTTGGGATTAAATGTATAGGTAACCCAAGGGTAACTCCTGAGGTAACAAGGGATGTCTGCTTATTGGCCAGAATGATGGCTGCTAATTTGTACTTTTCCCAGATTGAGGATCTCATGTTTGAGGTTAGTAACTGTTGTCCAGTATCCATTGAGTTTTTTCTCCATCTGTTAGTATTATGCTGATTCTAATTTTGTTTCCCCAGATGTCTATGTGGCGTTGTAGTGATGAGCTTCGTGTTCGAGCTGAAGAACTCCATAGATCAACAAGGAGAGATGTGAAACACTATATAGGTATTAATTAAATTTCAGGATAAATTTTAGTTACTTTCATATGAAAATGATGTCAAATTCTGTAGCAAACTAGAAAATAGAAATGAATACATTTTAGTTACTATTTGAAGACATTTCCCTCCTCTCTTTGGACAGAAGCGTCACTATCAAGAGCATGTTTATCCGTGATCCATCTACAATGATTTTAATTGTTTTTTTTTTCCTCCTTTTTTGATGCAGAGTTCTGGAAACAGGTTCCCGTCAATGAACCTTACCGTGTTATCCTCGGTGATGTGAGGGATAAGCTGTACAATACCCGCGAGCGCTCTCGTCATCTATTAGCCCATGGATTGTCAGACATTCCAGAGGATGCAGTCTACACCAATGTTGAGCAGGTATCTCCCTTAGTTTCAGAAGTTCTGATGTGTCTTAATCAATGTCAAACCCTTTGTACTTGAAGCATTCATTGGTTTCTGAGTGGGTTCATGTTTGTCTCCTTCCCTTCCCTCCAAAGAAAGAAGATTAAAAAAATAAAAAATAATATAGAATAATAGTAATAGCATGTTCTGAACATCTTTTCTGTCATTTCTCTCGACTCTTGTCTTTCTGCATGTATTTCATAAGTGATAAGACACTGATGTATTTTCTAATTTATGCAGTTCTTGGAACCTCTTGAGCTATGCTATAGATCTTTATGTGCTTGTGGTGACCGGCCCATCGCCGATGGGAGCCTCTTGGATTTTCTAAGACAAGTATCCACTTTTGGGCTGTCACTTGTGCGACTTGATATTAGGCAAGAGTCAGACCGCCACACTGATGTTCTTGATGCTATTACCAAGCATTTGGAAATCGGTTCCTATCGGGAATGGTCTGAAGAACGCCGCCAAGAGTGGCTTTTGTCTGAGCTAAGTGGAAAGCGCCCTCTCTTTGGACCTGATCTCCCCAAAACCGAGGAAATTGCTGATGTCTTGGATACATTCCATGTTTTGGCTGAGCTTCCCTCAGACTGCTTTGGAGCTTACATCATCTCCATGGCCACATCACCATCTGACGTACTTGCTGTTGAGCTGTTACAGCGCGAGTGCCATGTTAAGCAACCATTAAGGGTAGTCCCACTTTTTGAGAAACTTGATGATCTGGAATCTGCTCCTGCTGCAGTGGCCCGCCTTTTCTCGATCGAATGGTACAGAAATAGGATTAATGGTAAGCAAGAAGTCATGATTGGATATTCTGACTCGGGGAAAGATGCTGGACGGCTATCTGCTGCCTGGCAGCTTTACAAGGCTCAGGAAGAGCTTATAAAGGTCGCAAAAGAATTCGGTATTAAGCTAACTATGTTCCATGGTCGAGGAGGGACTGTTGGGAGAGGAGGAGGACCTACTCATCTTGCTATATTGTCTCAACCACCAGAAACAATTCACGGTTCACTGCGGGTCACAGTTCAGGGTGAGGTCATTGAGCAGTCGTTCGGTGAGGAACATTTGTGCTTTAGAACCCTCCAGCGTTTTTGTGCTGCTACCCTCGAACACGGGATGAATCCCCCTATCTCACCAAAACCAGAATGGCGAGCACTTATGGATGAAATTGCAGTTTCTGCTACAGAGCAATACCGTTCGATTGTATTTAAGGAACCGCGTTTTGTCGAGTATTTCCGCCTTGTGAGTATCCTAGTCCACATTGTATTGAACTGTACTACTTTCATATAATGGTGATCAATATTATGGGTATTGATAACGTTTGGTTTTCATTCCCTTTTTACTGTAGGCCACACCAGAACTGGAGTATGGCAGGATGAACATTGGGAGTCGTCCTTCCAAACGTAAGCCGAGTGGAGGCATTGAATCACTCCGAGCCATCCCTTGGATCTTTGCATGGACTCAGACTAGGTTTCATCTTCCCGTCTGGCTTGGCTTTGGGGCAGCATTCAAGCACGCAATTCAAAAAGACATCAAGAATCTCCACATGCTGCAGGAAATGTACAAAACATGGCCTTTCTTTAGGGTCACCATTGATTTAGTTGAGATGGTGTTCGCCAAAGGAGACCCCGGTATTGCTGCTTTGAATGACAAGCTCCTTGTTTCAGAAGATTTGTGGTCATTTGGAGAGCATTTAAGAGCTAACTACGAGGAAACAAAGAGCTTTCTCCTCCAGGTACAAGTCTATGCCATTAATGTACAGCAATTTAAGGAAACAGTACAAGAGTGATTGTATTTCTGATGACCTATTTTTGCTCTTTGGCAGATTGCTGGACATAGGGATCTTCTTGAAGGAGACCCCTATTTGAAGCAAAGACTCAGGCTGCGTGATTCCTACATTACAACCTTGAATGTATGCCAAGCTTACACACTAAAACGGATTCGTGACCCTAACTACCATGTGAAGCTAAGGCCTCATATTTCCAAAGACTTTATGGAGAAACCAGCTAATGAACTTGTAAAGCTGAACCCAACAAGTGAATACGCCCCTGGTCTGGAGGACACACTCATCTTGACCATGAAGGGTATTGCTGCTGGGATGCAGAACACAGGTTAATTACCATTGTGTCCTTCTGTTTGTTTATCTTACTATCAGGGAATTTATTTCCCCCGGCGAAATATCTTTCTAGTGTTCTCGAGTTATTTTCTCGGTATCCCCAAGGGTTATAATTTGGGTGATTACATGTTGTCAACCAACTGTGCTCGTGTATTTTCAAGTGTACCAGAGGCACCAGCCGTGGTAATTTTATGTTTCTTTTACAAGAATGGACGGAATCATTGTACTTCGACATAAATGGTTCAACGAAACTGAGTTTCTATTGCTAGTTCTTAGACTTCTTTCTCATAAACCCTTCCAGCTTCCGAGTTTTTGGTTATAGTTCTTCTATCTACCTTGTATCTGTTTGCGTTTCCTTTGGCTGCGGCGACTGTTCACCCTTCTCTGCATTTCTCTGCACCTGTTTCCTCAATGTGATTGTGTTCCTACATTTTACTAATTTACTTATGATGGAAGTGATATGTAATGATATGCAAGTGAAAAAAGTAAGAGAGATACAGAATAAATTGTGGAACCCTTGACATGATATGATATTATCGTATCAATATATCAATACATCGGATTCGTGATCGGAACACAAGATAAGTGTGACATTGTAAAGAAACAAATTTTAGCTGCCTCGGCAGGATTATCAGTAATTACACAATTTGTACTACAACAAACATTTAACTGTACATTTTTGCTGCTGGAAAAGCAATTCTACAGTTAAGAATGACATGCTTAGGTTTTATGCTTCTACTTGACAGACTTTCTTTTGAGAAGGAAACCACTGACCATTCACATACTCCTGATGAACCCTGAGGCTGGAAAAGGGATAAAGAAGATCATCCCCAGTGCTGTCAAAGTACACGCTGTAAGAAGACCCTTCTCTCCCTGAAACCCTCCCAACCCACCACCCATCTCCATCATAAGCGTCCACCTTGTCCAGCACATGGAAACAGGGAACCCTAATCTGCGGTGGGACTGGCCTCACTTGGTGAGCTTCCACAACCTCCGTCAGCTGCTGCCCCTGGTCAGTTTCGCTCAGTAGCGTCGAGTACTCCACCTTGAACTTGTCTTTGCCTATTCTTTGGACAACTTTGGCCTCGAAGTACGAGCCCAGAAACCCATCTTCGTTGCTGGAGATTTCCACTTTGCTGCCCTTGGAGATCTTCATTGTGATCTGGGGATTGGTTTGATTAGGGAAAGCTTTAAGGCAAGTGGAAGTACTCTATAGTTTAATGGAGTAACTTTTTTCTTTTTGTCTGGGGAAAGTGGAATCCTTGCTCGATTTGGGATAAGGTAAGAGAAACAGGGGACAGTTTAAGAAATAAACCCGCCAAAGTTTTCGATTCGTTGAACGTTCTCACGTGGACCGCATCTGATTTGGCCGTGCAGATGACTAGGATCACATTCACACGGCTATCGATTTTTATTTTTTTTAATTGCTAATTCAAATTATCACGTGACATTATGTATAGTGATCTATATTAAAAAAATGATATTATAATTTTTATTTATAATAAAATGAATTTTACAAAACATGACATAAATGCATTTTGAATGAAAGCTAGAGATATCATCACGTAGCCCAACCCCTCTATGCTATTGCCAATTAAAACGTACGGACATGAAAATATTGTGAAATTCAGCTCTACCACTGAGTCACCCATTAATTTTCATACATGTTACTTATTACATATTAGGTATATTTGTGTTTGTAGATACATGAAATATATTTATTAATTTAATTATATTATTTAAAAATTACAAAATATAAAAAGTATAAGATAAAATGTGAAAATAATTCAAAATATTAAAAAATTGAAGGAGAGAAAAAAATTTAAAATATATATAAAATAGGAAGTTGATATGTGTCACATCCCCCATTTTTTTATAATTTTTATTTACTTCCTATGTTTCATAAAAATTGAGATACACACTCATCTTGGTACATATGAAGTAATTAAAACTGAGTTATAAGAAATTGTAATACTCTTACCTTTCGAACAAAATAAAATTTACTCCATAAGTTTTTACTACTATTGAGATTTTATATCTCACTTGCTGTCTCATTTTTTATTCACATTTTTTAAATATTGATATATTTCTTATTAACTAAAATTTAAATTAAACAATTAAAATGAAAATTTTGAAAAAATGGAATAAAGAGAATATGATATCAACGCCTCAACGGAAATTTTTAGGGTGGTGCTATTTACCGCCCTAAAATTACTAAAATCGCCTCTAATTTTGATAAAAATGCCCTTATTAGTAAACGCCCCAAATTTCTAAAACTTGTAATCGCATTAGAGTAGTTTTTGGAGCATTTTAGTTCACTTCTCGTCGATCTCGGTACTTTTCTTGGTTTTGGCCTTGAAAGTTCAGTTAATGGATTTATCATATTAGTGATTGAAGAGGTTTGTCTTCTATATTCTGAGATGCCAGATCATAAGTTCGTTAATTGATGTTTATAACTGTGTATGTTCAATGTCTCTCTCCATCATGTGTTTTATTGATCCAGTTAATATTAGTACCAGCAAAATTTTAAGAAAGCATGATCCTTATAAATAAAATGGAAATCATAATAAAACTGTTGCATATGGGAAACCTCACTTAAGAGAAAATGAATCGGAAAGAGTGGGTGGTACGAATACGGTCCTCCATGCTTTAGAGGCTTGTATGAAAATGACCAATCATCTCAGGCTTGATCTCAATTAGGCTGAAAGTAATAATTTTGGCGTATATATATGTCAATGTTAATAGATAATTTGTTGATCCGCGATATAAATATGATTTTGATGAATGAGGTTCTCCATTTGTAAGCGATCGATTAATAGTCTTATATTATAATATTTAAGGATTTAAGTGTACAAATATTAAAATTAAAGTATTAAAGTGAATATATATAATGGGACGTGAATGAAAAATTAGGGGCGATAAGTAAAAGGATATTTTAGTAAAAATAAAGGGCGATAATAAAAATTTTAACGACGGTAAATAGCGACCCAGAATTTTTATATAGATTTTTTAGAAGTGGATTCATTATCAGGAAGGGAGAAAACATTGGGCCTGGGATAGTATTGTACGAACAGGCCCATTAATAGCACTTAGTAGTAGTGTACTTTACTTTTTCCGCTCCGTTTACTTTGAAATGGTTCAAACATTTTACGAACCGCTCCGGCATTCGCCGGTCCCCTCCTCACCTGCTGCACCAGTACCAACGACTCTGCAATGAAAATTATATTAAGCGGATATCCGCTCATTAGAAGAAGCGGCCTACTCTAGTGTGATGTTTACGCACCCAGTAAAAGGAGTGATTATTGAGAATAGAGTTAGGCAATTCTGTTAGGAAAGTAATCAATTTCCTCGATTTTCGGCAATCTTAATAACATAATTAAGATTTAAACTTACCATGATTGTGTTAAAATTCCTTGATATTCGG
>JAOWAN010000014.1:11209646-11221257 GCA_028566635.1 Lobelia cardinalis
TTACATTGCTTGATCTGCTTTCAATTAGACTATATGCTCATAGAGTCTTTGCTTAAACAATAAGCAAAAGAAGCTTGAGTAGTTAAGACTTCAGTTGGATCAATTTCCGCAGCAAGCTTTTCAACTAGAGCTAGCTTATCCATACAAAGAAGTTTTGAATATAGTCTAAAAGTTTTAAAACCTTAATAAGCTATTCACCCCCCCCTCTAGCTTATTTCTTTCCAGTGGGACTAACAAATTCCTCTCTCCCTTCCCTGAACAAACCCATTTTCACTCCTTTTCTTTCCGGCTAAAAAATGTAACCCACTTTCTCTCTCTACTTTCCTCCCCTTCCCTTTTAATGGGTGAACAATCTACCAGAAGAACCAGAAGAACAAGAAACGAAAACACAAACACCCTAACGACCAAGTCGCAAAACCCGCCTCCGATTTTTCATTCAAGCCCACTTCGGACGTCAAGGGTCTCAGTTTCGACGGTCAGTTCATCGTAAGGTCCTTCACAATTCGGTGTGCGCGGCCGTTAGAGCTCCATCGCCTCCTCTCCCTCCCTCCCGCCACCCACCACCACCACCACCACCCAATAAAACCCACGTCCGCCTCCCAAGAAAGGCGAAACGCCATAAGTAACGTTACCTTCAACAACAACTTTCTTGTCGACAAACTTCACCATCTTGGCCCACCATGCGTGGCACACATTGACACTACGCCTCAGGACAAAGAAGCTTCTCCCGATGTTGCCGTTCTGCGAGTACGTGGTTTGTGTCGTTGCCTTTGCGAAACCGAGTTGCGAACGACATTTTTGGTGTTTGTTGCTGATCTGTGAGGGATGTTGGGGCTGGATAGAGGCCTTTACAGCTAACAACAGAGCTGTCCGTCCAAATTCTACGATTTTCTTGTCCGAGAAAATCATCCGGCCTTTGATTTTTGGCATTTTTCCGACCCAGATGTTTAGTATAGTTGACCCTGTTATTGCGAAATTCTGCCACTTCATTTCTTTAATTCGGAGTAAGCTATTCAGTATTTTATTTCGGAGTAAGCTATTCAATATTAAAATACTAATGTATGTTCGTCCCCAAACCCAGATCCTTTTAAATTGTATTTCTATTGGTATATTGCATTTTCATAATCAACTCATGGCAACCCACACGGACAAAAACAAAAAAGTTTAGCTAAAGCAGTAGGCAAACCTGTTGTGTGCAGCCTGCTATGCACGGGCAGAAATCATTAATTAATGCAAAGGGCAAAAAAGACATTTTACAAAAAAATTTCATCTACTCCATCTCATATTTTCTACAGTACCGTCTGCTACGATTTTCCACGAAATTGCATTCGTGATCCGGCCCTTACAAATTCTTTTAATTATTAATTATAAATTGATACTCCTAAGATATACAATGTATGTTTACTAATATAAATATGTGTTCATGGACAGAATGCTGCTATTGAAAAATTAATTTTTAGAGAGAATTAAAAAGAAAATTTAAGATAAAAAATTCATCGTTACCTTAAAAATTACACACTAAAATTATGTTAGACAATACACTCATCGTCTTTAATTTAATTTTTTAAATATATCTAATTTAATTATACTCTTTTATTTTTTAAATTTTAATTATTATATTTATTGATTGCTAGATTTAGCAAATCAGGGGGGTAATTTGCACCGTCACCCCCCGTGGTTTGACCAATTTTTAATGTTCTCTCGTGGTTTAACCATTATACGATGTTTACCCCTTCTATCTAAATTCATCGTTCTTGTAAGGATAAGATAGTCATTTTAAAATTTAGTTATCAAATATAAATTATTTCATTCATTTTTTATAATTTACATGCTATTATTATTTAATTAAATTAATTAATATTAGTACTAACAAATAAAGTAATATCTACATAAAGAAAAAGTAAAGAAAATCAAATCATTGTCAATATTAATTTTAAAAAAAAAACTTCATTAATTAGATTCGTTAATATAATTAGTAACATAAATATTAATATAGAGTTCAAAAATAAAAAATATTTAAATTTAAATCCAAATTTAAAATAGAAAATGAGACCAAATTTTAAGAAACTAAATTTTATATATTATTGTAAAAATTAAAAGCTACATAATTTGTACTCCCCTTGTTCGACTGTATCCATATACATATTATTTTATGTAAAATGAAATTTATGGACACATTCAAATTGAATGTGGTTGCAAATGGATATTGTGAATACAATTTATTTATATTTTCTAATTAAAATGTGAAAGAAAAAAATTAAACAACCAAATTAAGATCAGTGAAATACTTATATTGAAACGTAATTATCCTCTTTTTTATATGAATAAATAATAATTATTATTTAAAAAAATAAGGATTTATTTATTAAATAAAAAATACAAATTTTTATGATACTCGTGTGAAAATATTTTATTTTTAAAAAAATATTAAATTTAGAAACTACCAAAAAAAGTCAATCAAAATAAGAATGAAGAAGGGGAAGAGACATATGCTTTTTATTTAATTTTAAATCTATTTTTCTAGAATTTTTTAATATTTAAATTAAATGATAAAAAGAAAAAAAATTCAAATTCATGTCATTATTTATTAATAATTAATATTTTATTAGTTGTATCCTCTTTACATTTAATATTATGGTTTGAATTTCTCTTTAGTTTATATTAATATTTAATATAATTATAACTATTTATATTAATTAATATATTTGAATATATTAATAAAAAAACTATAAAAATTATGAAAAAAAATTATTTGATGAACTAGATTTTAAAATAATCATGTCACTCTTAAAAAAAGGATGAATTTAGTGAAAGAGGTAAGTTTCGTATAATGGCTAAACTATGAGGGGGAATTAAAAATTGATCAAACCATAAGGGCTGGCGGTGCAAATTAGCTAAGAACTAAAAATAATTCTTTCATCGGATTGGCGAAAGACAAAACTGGCCGAGATTTCTGATTTGCTCGGCTAAAAATAGGATAATCAGATTAGATTAGATTAGACTTTAGGGGCCTACACCCCAACCGAAAGGTCAGAAAAAAACACATGCGAGCCCTGCCCAAACAGTCCGACGTGGCAATGAATCAGTGGCCACAATTTCCGGCTAAGTTAGTGGAGGGCCCCGCCGCAAACATGTCTGTTTCCTGCACTCATGCCGTTTCCACTCCTCCCGAATCTAAACCCTTTCTATTTTCCTCATTCAGGAGAGAGAGAGAGAGAGAGAGAGAGAGAGAGAGAGAGAGAGAGTAGCAGCAGCAGCAGCAAAGAGTAGAAGTGACCAGTGAGCTCAAGCTCGGAGCGATCAGCAGCCATGGCTTCCTCTACAGAACGCGAGACCTTCATCTACACCGCCAAGCTCGCCGAGCAAGCTGAACGCTACGACGGTTAGTTTTCCCCCCTCCGTACGGAATATACTAAACTTCAATTCACTGCGTGCTTATGCATCTCAGTTGGGGCTTTGGCTTTAATCACTTGTCCCGTTGATAGATTCGTGCATCTATAGTTTGGATTTATGCAGTTACTAAACATTCTACTGCTTTGACTACTTGATTTAGTTCAGTTAGGGTTATTCCAACACCTGCCAAGTGTTTTGATGCATTCAACTGTACATTCATGTTTGATTCGTTCAAGGTTAGTTCAGTCGCAGAGACTATAGATAACGTAGCAGTTAGCGTTTGGTAAATGCTTCTGCGCGTTTATCAATCTAGAAATTGGGGCTTTTTACTTATGTGGTATATGTTTGTTAGATTTTAATGCATTAATCACTGACCTTGGCAATTAAGGTTTTGAAAGTTATTGTGCTATCATTGAGCACATGATCATGCTATGACAAATGTCTCAAGCTAAAATTTTGGTGGATGTTCAGAAAATTATTATACAATACTTGGGAGCACACAAACACACACAAATATGTAGATTAGTTAATTTTGTATTTAAGTCATTGAATTATTATTCTAAAATCCTCGTAAACGTGTAAAAGTAGATATATGTAACATGGTTTTTGTGCAGAAATGGTGGAAGCTATGAAGAAAGTGGCACAACTGGATGTGGAGTTGACTGTTGAGGAGAGGAACTTGCTCTCCGTTGGTTACAAGAATGTGGTGGGTTCACGGAGGGCATCATGGAGGATCTTGTCCTCTATTGAACAAAAGGAAGAGTCCAAGGGGAATGAGGTGAATGCAAAGCGGATCAGAGATTACAGGCAGAAGGTTGAGTCAGAGCTGTCAAGTATTTGTAGCGATATCATGACTGTGATTGATGAGCATCTGATTCCATCTTCTTCTGCTGGAGAGTCCACTGTTTTCTACTACAAAATGTGAGTGCATTTACATTAATAGCAATCGGGAATCAGAAAGAAAGTTTAGTAAAGCTACTGTACCGGATAAATGTAGTCTTGTCAAAAGATTTTAAGTGTATTTTAAGTGATGTCACCAAAATCACAACTAGCGGTACTACTGTAATTGGAGATTTTCCTTATTGTTTGTTAAGCTGAAAATGATTTTACATTTACATTGATTTTTGTGGCCTCTAAAGTTCTTTTTGGGGTTGTTCATTGGTTTTAGGAAAGGGGACTACTACAGGTATCTGGCCGAGTTCAAGGCTGGTAGTGAAAAGAAAGAGGCAGCTGATCAGTCACTGAAGGCTTATCAGGTGGGCTGCTATTAGTTTTTGCGTGAATTTAGCTTTTCATTTTGTTTGTATGAAAGTTTTTTCTTTATTTGGGGATGATTCTTGTTTGGTTCATTAGTCTTGTGTTTGCTTAATTACTTTTCCATTTTATTTTCTGGGTTATTAGTTTATTGTAATTTGTTCTTTTATTCTCCCATGTAGCATGTTTTTGTCCATTCATAATCTTCTCTATGTATGGGATTGTACTAGCCAACAATTCTGTAATGCTAACCCATTTATCAAAAATACTCTTAGCCATATAGGAATAAGTTAGTCTGGTAGGATTTTTAGTGGTAATTCTTATGTTAAAGGGATTATAGAGACTTAGTGGTCCACTGTATCTCTCTTTTGAATACTGCTTTTAATTAATTCACTGAAGCTGTCTCTATGGAAAATGATCCAATCTGCCCAAACCAAGAAAGTACTCTAACAGTGACAAATGGCTAGCAACCGAAACCTGCAACTCAGTTTCTGAATCCCTTTCCACTTTTGGTAGCTGCCAGTTGATACCAAGGATTTCTTCTGACTTAATAGTCCATTTGGTTTTATGGTATTTCATTGAACACGTATTTCTGGCATGTAAGATTTCTCTAAAACTGTCATATTTATGTTACTGTCCATGTATGTAGTTAGTGATAGAAGTTGGACTTGACAATGGCATTAGGTTTTTGTTCATAATGCTCCTTTCCGTAGGAAGAGCTTCCTGCACTTGTCAGTTATATCACTCTATTGTTGTATAAGAAGCTTCATTATCATATTCATCCTTTTTATGCATATCAAGGGGACTGATGTGATGCTGTAGTACTGTTGCCTTTCGCATGTTGTCAAATAGGGAAGTGTTGTTTTAATTTTGGTTCTTTTATTTCTGCCCCACGCCACTGGATTGCAAAGTAAAGTTATTAGCCCATTTTCTATGCTTGATAATCGGTATATATGTTGACTTGTTTGATTATGTTTCTTGTTTGCAGTTAGCTTCTACCTCTGCAGAAACAGATTTATCTCCCACTCACCCTATCCGCCTGGGGTTAGCATTAAACTTCTCAGTGTTTTATTATGAGATCATGAACTCTCCTGAAAGGTATATGAAACTTTCATCTATCAATTATGTTAGATTTGTTGAGTGCAGTATGTTTTAGTCTTAAAGTACCTCTCTCTCTCTCTCTCTCTATATATATATATATATATATATATATATATATATATATATATGGGTTATTGACCTCCCAATATCCATCGTTTGTGTGTTTGCTAGGGCGTGTCACCTTGCCAAGCAAGCTTTTGATGAAGCTATCTCAGAGCTGGATACCCTGAGTGAGGAATCTTACAAGGACAGCACTTTAATTATGCAGCTATTGAGGGACAATCTCACTTTGTGGACTTCTGATATTCCTGAGGATGGAGGTAAATAAACAGAGCTCAACTTGGTGCTTGTTTTTTTTTTTTTTTTATCATTGTAGTGTATATACGATATTCCTGTCAGGACATATCGATGCTCACGCAAGTTCAAGCCTTCAAACTCTAGCTTTTTTATAGTGTCACACCCCTACTATGGTAGCATGTACGGAAACAGATTTTGATATGTAGCCGAGTTCGCATTTGGTCAATCGTGAATTTATCAGTAAAAATTTGCCTTTAATTCTTTCGTATTCCAATCCTTCTTTGTGATGAAATGAAATTCTAAGTGAAAAAGAGCTTAGTGTTGTATAAATTGATATCCCTCCGGATGGATGGGCCAAAAAAAGTCGAAGGCTGATGACTTCGACCTGATTCTTTGTCTATCTATTAGAATGTGTATGCTGAATTACATTTATGAAACACATTTTGAGGTAGCAGCATGGTTGATTATATTGGGGCAATACTCTCTTAAGGTTACATAAATCGATGTCCCTCTAGCTCTTAGGCATTGCCCAAAACCCGTATGCCCAACCTTAATATTTCCTATTTGAAAGCTGAATGGACTCTTTTGGGTACATCACTGTCCCTTTTCCCATTCACCACATATCCTACACTCAATTGGGGTATTTAAGAACGCTCTTGTTTGATCGTGTTACTAAATCGCCAGCTTTCTTGCGAGTCTGTCTGCTCAATCTGATCCATGGCCTAGGTCACGTGTTGCCACTATTATCCTACTACGCGAAAGCTAATTCTAGTGTTGAGGTGCTTCTTTGTCCATAGTCAAATGTACTTGATGGACCACCAATCGTGTAGAACAGCTGGTAATTGGCTGTTCTAGCTTAACCAGATGTCTTGAGTTCGAGCCCTGGCAATGCAGTTGTGCTAAAACTTGGTTGGAAGAGCATTACCCTTCTTGTGTTCCTACGCAGCTTTAAATTGAATTAGGCCGGTACCCAAATGAGGTGACTTGATACCAGATGGTTCTAACCAAATATAAAAATAAAAACATGCAATTACTGTTTTGACATGTTTACTAAAGTGATACTCCCTAAAGGGAATTCTGCTTTCCCAATTTATAATTTTGAGATGTTTGTCTACTGCTACAGAAGATCAAAAGATGGAGATCTCTGCCAAAGCTGGTGGAGGAGACGATGAATAGGTTAGTTCATGCTAATTTATATAATATTCTGTGTGTCAAAATATTTTTTAATTTTCCTGAACCAGAGTGTTACTTTCACACTGGCTCTGGCACTAAGTGAAACAATTGGTCTCATACATGAACTGTTTGTTTCACTATTTAACCTTTTTTCTTTTCAATTCAATGCAGCTACATTGTATGGAGAGCTTTATATCCTTGAAAGGAGTTAACAAAGAAAGGATGATTCCTATTAGAGTCTTTGGTATTGTACTTTAAGTCCGAGACCATAAGAATTATTCGGAGATCTCTATCTGATTGTTACTCTTTGCTGTTTTATCTTGATTTATTGTTATTTATAGTTGTAAATGTCTGGAAATTGGAACTTCCATTGCATGCCTCTAGGTTTTCCCCTCCTACGGATTTGTCATAGTTCTGAAAGAATTTAGTTGATTTAGGAGGCTTGCATTCTTCCTTCCTATGCCTACTGTCTGTTTTATCGGAAGTGCAACAAATGAACAAGGGTTTCTTCCTTGCTCACTGTTGCAATTGCCAAAATGAGTTTTGCTTAATCTAAAAGAACAAAATAAAAGTTAGACGCTGTGTGAATCATTTTAAATTAGCAAATTCTTTTACAGCATTGTTAGTTGATTTTTGGGTAACTTTATTGGGTTTTCTATTGCTTGGTTGCATTATAAATGATTTCATTTGAAAATACATTTCAATGTACCAGCTAATAAGAAAGAAAAATTGATGGTGTGAGATGGTTTGCTCGAGGGTTTAGAAATAGTCTCTTTGTTCTGGGTCCGACTTTTGTCCGTTCTGATCAAATGGAAAATTCCTTGCAACTTAAGAAGAGAGGCAAGTCGGTTGATGCTTCCTTGGGTCCCAAGTCTAGAGAGTATCTTCCAATTATTTTTCCTTGCCTCCCAAGAATATGAAGATCTTTTCCACGCTGTATGGTTGACTAAATTACCCAGCTTGTTCGTATTCAACCAAATAATTTTCTGCCCCACCGAAAGGTCTGATATAATCAAGTTGGGACCTTTCCAGGGTGTATTTTATCCACGCGGGTCCATTTATTTCCAGAATTCTTTTCAACTACTTGTCAAAACTCATCTTGGGCAATTTTGCTAAAGGAGTACCTTAATGAGCATAAACGTTATAAAATATGCACATAACATAATTATAATACACATAACATAATTAGTAATGTACATAAAAGGTTATATGTGCATAATTTATAACAGTTATGTGCATTATGACACGGCACCCCATATAATTTTCGCATTTCGGGAACAAATGTTGATAGTCATTTTGAGGCGGGGAAAGTATAAAAGTCCATAGAAGCTCCTCCTGTCCTTCACATCCCACTATCCCAGCTTTCTCAAGCAACCCCCCCTCCTCCAAAAAACAAGTCAAGTTCTCCTTCAAGTATATTTGGGATATGGCTTTCCAGAAGAGGCTTAGTGCAAAAACTCTGCTGTCAACGGTTGCTTCTGTTGCTGCTTCTGCCATGCTTATTCGTACCATTACAAATGAGTTCCTTCCCCACGAACTTCGAAGCTACCTCTTCTCTGGAGTTCACAATATTTTCAATAACTTCTCTTCCCAATTCACAATTATTATAGAAGAATTCCGAGGTTTCTCCATCAACCAAGTATTCGAGGCTGCGGACATCTACTTGGGCACCAAAGTCGCCTCATCAGCTCAAAGAATCAAATTGGGCAGAGCAGAAAATGAGAAAAGTTTAGCTATTAGAGTGGATAGCGATGAAGAAATTTTCGATTGTTTTGATGAGATTCAAGTCAAGTGGACATTGATATGCACAGAGGCCAAGTCAAGTAGTGAAGGGCGCGGGTCACACCTCCGGGACCTGAATGCGAGTTTGAGGTCAGAAACTCGTTCGTATGAGTTGACCTTTCACAAGAAAGATAAGGAGAAGGTTCTGAACTCATACTTGCCTTACGTTATGGAGAGAGCAAAGACCCTGAAAGAAGAAGCGCACGCTCTAAAGCTTCACACAGTCAGGTACAACTCCACTTGGGAATCAAACATTATGAATCTCGACCTTCCTATGACCTTCAAGACTCTCGCAATGGACTCACAGCTGAAGAAAACAGTCCTCGATGATTTGGACAAGTTTATAAACGGGAAGGATTATTATAAAAGGGTTGGGAAGGCCTGGAAACGCGGATATTTGCTGTACGGACCACCTGGCACCGGCAAGTCAAGCTTGATTGCAGCCATGGCAAATCACTTGAACTATGATATCTATGATTTGGACCTAACTGAGGTGCAAGGCAACTCGGATCTAAGAAGCTTGTTGCTTGGCATGTCCAGCCGGTCAATACTTGTCATAGAAGATATAGACTGCACAATCAAGCTAGAAAACCGCAAGGATGAAGATGAATCAAAGTCATCGCCAGTGGATGATCCAAGTAAAATTGTAACACTCTCCGGGCTGCTCAACTTCATCGATGGACTTTGGTCAAGCTGTGGAGAAGAACGTTTGTTCATTTTCACTACGAACCACAAAGACAGACTCGACCCTGCATTACTGCGTCCTGGTCGCATGGATGTTCACGTTCACATGTCTTACTGCACGTCTTCTACGTTCAAGCAACTTGCCTCAAATTATTTGGGGATTGATGATCACGAAATGTTTAAGGACATAGAAATGATCTTAAGGGAGGTCAATGCCACCCCAGCTGAGGTTGCTGGGGAGTTGATGAAGAACGCGGACGCCACAGTTTCTCTCCTGGGTCTTTTCAGGTTCCTGGAACAGATGAGATTGGCATCAGATCAGAGCGAGAGAGACAAGGAAGAAAAAGAACTGACCAGTCAGTAGATCAAGGACGGAATTTTCAATGCGCTCGGGAAATTCATACCGGAGGGAGTAAGATCAATGGGCTTGAGGTTTCGAGGAAGATAATTACATAACTAAGAATATTATGTAGGTTAATGTTATTGGTTTATTTATGGATGTACGGGAGTACTATAATTCAGGAAGAAAAAAAATTGTGGGATTGAGCGGGTGAATCTCATCTCAATTGCAATAAAAAAAAAAAAACCACACCCAACAAAAGTCAAAACTCAAAATCTTGACCGCACAAAATTAACGGTTCTTCCCTTTTAACCTCTGATCCATCCATCCCTTCACTTTTCCGTTAAAAAAACAACAACAACTTCCCCTTTGTGTTTGTTTGCCTTGTTTATAAATTCTTACACCAACAAGAGAGGCAACAAAAAAGCAACAAGAGATCAAGAAGCCAAAAAAACAAGCCAAGCAAGAAAATCACCAGAAGAAAAGAAAAATGGCAAAGGCCGTAGCCCTCATCGCCTCTGCCCTCTGCTTCCTCGCTGTCGCTGCCATTGCAGACAATGCAGGCCCGACAAATGCCGAGGTGTTCCAAATTGAGGGCAGCGTTTACTGTGACACGTGTCGTGTCCAGTTCGAGACCCCGCTTAGCCGTAGAATGAAAGGTTTAAACACTTTCGGTTCTATTTTTCTGACATTTTGATTAATTCCAATGTTTTAAATAAATATACTAGTACTCCATATTAAGTACTGCTATATATATATATATATATATATATATATATGTGTGTGTGTGTGTGTGTTACAAATTTGTTTCTATTTGTACATGCAGACGTTAAGGTTGAATTGAAATGCCGGGACCCTGTGACCCAACAAGTGAAGTACGAGGCATCTGCCACCTCCACCGCCACCGGAGACTATGTCATTCATGTTACCGGAGATCACGAAGAGGAGATTTGCGAGGTATCCGTCCCCGAGAGTCCCGACGCCAGTTGCAACGTACCAATGGAAGATTTGACCAGTGCTAGAGTTGACTTGGCTCTCAACGATGGAATCCACCAGTCTACTCGATATCCCGGCGCCATTGGATTCATGGTTAAGGAAGCTTTGCCCGGCTGCAAGAAGATGCTCGACGAAATGGGCATCGTTATACCTGAAGGAAACTAATTTATTTCCATAGAACTGTGTACTTGGTACTCAGAATAAGTATGCTATTTTCTGTATGTGTGTGTTGTACTCCCACAAATTCGTTAAGAGATATTGGGAATTTTTTTCCCCCCTAATTCTTTTGGTTTGAAAATTTAATATAATTTGCCTATAATTAACAGTTAAATACCTGTCTCCTTCATTGTGATGCCTGAAAGAAATCAGTTATCTTGAATGATTGCAGATGTTGCCCAACAAATTTTAAAATCTAATGTAACTCTGAAGTTTGAATATCAATTATTTCTTGAAATGATACAGACCAATAATAAAGCTATATATACAGAGTATCATCGATGTTTAACAGAGATTCTATAACAAAAATGAAGTTGGTATATTAAGCGCACGGGCGCTTAATATTATAAGCGCCCGCGCCCGATTTTTTTTTTT
>JAOWAN010000014.1:11221357-11236976 GCA_028566635.1 Lobelia cardinalis
CAAAACCAAAACCAAAACCAAAACCAAAACCAAAACCAAGATCAAAACCCGGACCAAAATCAAAACCAAAATCAAGACCAAGATCAAGACCAAGACCAAGATCCAGACCAAGACAAAGACCAACATCAAAATCAAAATCAAAATCAAAATCAAAATTAAAATCAAGATCAAAATTAAAATCAAAATTAAATAGAAATTAAAATTGAAATAAAAAATAAACAAAATTAAAACGCAAATCAAAAATCAAAACTAAATGTATGATGTACAGCAAGACATCGTCCATCATTGTTCATGTGATGATGTTTATAATTGTATTAGATAAGAATGAATGAATGCTCTTTTGGAGAATTTTGGGTGGTATTTTCTAGAGAATTGTGAATGGTGAGCATTATGGGGAGTGTTTTAATAATAGAAAAATGAAGTGAAGCGAATAAGAATAATTTTCAAGACTTTACATATTCAGACCAATTGCATTCGAAAATAGTTTAGAGAATTTCTGAAGCTGTTGTTTAGTGTAATATAAGAAGACATTAGTTTAGTTATTTGTAATATGTTTATTAAATATATAATTAATATATGTAATTAGTATTAATAACCTTGTATCTTCTTCTTTTATTAGTTATATTAAATAGATACGTTGTATCGGTAATTAGTATAGGCAATTAGCATAGATAATTAGTATAAAAAGTTAATAAATATCTAGTATAAATTATATTGAATAGGTACATTGTTCTTCAATTATTATACTAATCTATACAATATATATCTATTCACATAACCTATTAATATATAAACTATACCATACCTATTCATGTTATCTATTAATATATAACTTATTTGTGAAAAAAATGAAGAGTCATGTGGTCTCATACAATTAACCAATTATAATCTAATAATGTCTAAAGCCTCACACGCGGCAAAACCTAATCACTCCTCACCAACTTTCATATATCTTACGCAGCGATTTCTATTTATGCAATTATATTTATTAATATATTTTCTCATGTTATTTAATTAAATTTTGGTAGATAATTTATTTAATAAATATTTCTACTTATCAATTTTCTGTGTATTTTATTCATTTTTTAATTTATTTTAATCTTTGAAAAGTCTTTTATCTTTTCTAATTTCTAATTCTTATATTCTGAACCTTTAGAAGTGAAATATTTGCATAAGAAACCCTCGTTCGTTAATTTTTAATGCTAAAACCAACCCGATGTTGTCAAGAAAATGAGCCATGGGGTCCGTATCGCTAAATGTTGAAATTGTTAACCGAAAAGCGCTAAATTGATATAAATCTTGAGGCTTATATGCAATTTGCCCATTAAAAAAAAAAGTATTTTGGCAAAAATAAATATGAACAAAATTCGACCGAACCATCTCATCAGGTTGTCAGTGACTCAGTGAGAGAAAGTCTCAAGACCATTCCCTCCTTACTCTCTCTCTCTCTCTCTCTCTCTCTCTCTACCACCTCTCCCTCTCCCTCTCCTCAAAAGCCCTTATTAGCGTAACTCTGCAATCGAACCTTCTTCCATGGCGAACAGCAATCTACCCAGAAGAATTATCAAGGTATGTTTCCCGATCTTCTTCTCCCTCTCTTTCTCCTGATCGATCCCTTGCCTAATTCACTCGATTTTTTCTCTCGTTGTTTAAATATAACTTCAAAAAATCTCAATTTCTGCGACCTACCGCGATCAAAAGCACATGCGCATAGTTAGTTGATAAAGCGGCACCGTTTCAAGCCCCTTGACTATTCAGCTAATCCATTTGCTGTTTTGATCTTAACAGGAAACTCAGCGCCTCCTCAGCGAACCAGGTATATCTATCTATGTTTGTTCGTGCAATTGCCTTTGTTACTGCGTTCTTTTTTTTCCTTTTAAACTCTCACGGTAGTAAGGTTTTAAGAGAATTGATTGAATTTTGAGTGTTGAGAGTTGATTGAAAAGTTTGAAATATTGAAATGTGGTGTGGTTATGTTGTGGTGCAGCGCCGGGAATCAGCGCTTCGCCATCGGAAGAGAATATGCGGTATTTTAATGTCATGATCCTTGGCCCTACACAATCTCCTTACGAAGGTGATGTCAACCTTCCTTATTGGTCAACTTACCTACTTTTCATGCCAGTATTGATTGAGCATTTACGTATTGGCTGATAGCTTCAAATGCTCTATATGTTGGAGAATTGTCCTCATGTCAGGTTGAAATTGTGTTGTTGATAGCGGCTAGTATATCTACGTTTTCTACCGGTTGTACTTGTGAGTACGGACTAGATATGGCCTCTCTTTGATACATATATTTTGGAGCATTAGCCAAAGGAACACTAAAAATGGACTAGTTAAGGATATTTGTGAATATCTTATCCTTAATCTTTCTGGTTGAGTGCAACTCTTAGTTGCTTTGGTAGGTTATTTTTTGGTCTCTGCATGTTTAGTGTTGATAGTTATTGTCGCCTTGTACTATGGCATCATCTGGTGGGGCATTGACTGCTTTGAATTACTCTTCTATCTCCCCAAGAAATTCCTTACAGAAAAAAGTCAACATAAGACCCTATCAAATTACCATAAACAAACATTTACGATTATGTTTCCGATTTTGGAATTTCAATCATTGTAATAATATTGAGGAAATTATCGATATCAATGTTTATAAATTTGCAAGAACAAGCTAATTTCTGTTAATGTTTGATAAACGTTTTATAAAGTTGACCTAAAATAGTCAAAATTGGAAGATACTTTTAGGGACACTGAGAGTACGTATTATTCTCCTGAACTCCATTGCCCTGTCCCCCAACGGCCACACACATGGTAAAAGGATCATCCCACAATGCCTGCTGACAGAAACACCGCGTGCTTAACATGTTTCTTTTTCAATGCCATTCTTACGTAGGTGGGGTTTTTAAGCTGGAACTGTTTTTGCCTGAAGAATACCCCATGGCTGCTCCCAAGGTATTGTCTTTTTCCATAAATCTGTGTTATGAAGGAACCCTATGATTGATAATGTCAAATATGTAATGTTTGATGCAGTGAATTGGTTGATGATTCCACGGATTTAGTCCGTAGGAAATTTTGGTTTTATTCGATTAGACTATTGTAACTGTTTGGTGGAAGCTTGCAATTTATTACTCATTTATCTTACTTGATAGGAGTTTTAAAAGTATTGAAGATTGAGATGCATTTCCTTCTCTTGTCCTCCTTCCCCCCCCCCCCTTTCATTCTATATAATATATTCCTTCTTGTATCAAATATATTTTTGGATACATCTAATGTGAAGGTTTTTATTTGTTCCACTTGATCAAGAGTGATTTACAGACAGGAAGGGGAGACAACGGTAATCTCTTAACTTTTATGATGCTGGAGCATCAGCACTTCTTTCTTCACCCAAGGCTCTTAGGAACTCCATATTATAGTCCCGCTGTTCATACCTCTTCCACCCTCCCCAAATCTATCTCAAATCTTCACACCATGCCTTAAGTGCGGGAAAGGATTACATAGTCCTAGGTTACTGAAGTATTAGATTAGATGAAAGGCCTAGTGCGTATCCATTTCCTGAGAATAGGAAGCCCTAAAGTCCATGTGAATGAATTTATTTTTGCTTTTGGCCTTTATTGAAAATGAAGTTCTTTATGCGATCATGTTTAAGAAGGAGGTTTGAATTCTTTATATCATACCCTACATGTATTCTATTATCTCTCCTCAGTCCCAGTTTAAAGTATCACAGTCATTAAGATCTTGAATCACTGAAAAAGATTTACACTTTTCGCTGGTATAAAATCAGCAAAACTGGCATCTTCTCGAATGGAGGTAGAACTTAATTTCTGGTGCTGATGAATTGCCCATTTGATAGCATAGCTAAAGTTGTTGTTGTGGACTTGGAAGTAAATGACATGGCCATCTAATAAATATTTATTCGTAGCACTAAACTACATCGTTTCTGGAATAACACAACATGATAGGCTCAAGTGCTGATTTCCTTGATTTACAACATTGTGGAACCTTTGTGGATGTATAAGGGTTTATTCTTTTCACGAGCTCTGGACGTTTCTGTGTTCAAGCTGTGGTTTGAAGATCGTGGTGTATCAACCTGCTTTCTGCAATTTGTTTTGCTTTAAACTTCCCAATCTATCATAAGTCATATGACGTGGTGTGCTAATAGCATTTACAATCAAACACATCAATGCATATGAACATACATATTCTCTTTCCTTTAACCTTGTGAGCCACTACGACAGTTGAGACCGTATTTCTTCATTCCATTGCTTCTAAGTTTCTCAAGACTCGAGAGGCCCTTTTATTTACTGTTGGCTATAAATTTTCCATGGCATTAGGGTTAGTTTTGGTATATGGAGCAGTTCTCATTAACCGACAATAGTTGTTAGTCCTCTTGTTGGATTATCACTGGGGTTCAAAGTTTGCCAAGTGGCCGATTTTCACTGTCTCACGCAGATTTTGGGCTTCCAAATCCTCGAGATAGGGGAGGAGTCAGGCGGAACTCTTTGACCCCCACACTTGTTGAAACTCAATTTAGTGGAGTTTTGTTTTTTCCTCATCTCTATATGAAATCGGGCTTCCACTTCCACTTCTTCTCCGGTATGTAGTGAACTTCCTTTGATGACTTTTCTTTTATGTTTCTGCTTCTGTTTTTTCTCTAAGTAACTAATATGCCTGTTACTTAATTTTTGTAATAAATAGAGAAGAAATCAATGATTTTAGGAACACTAAAATTGCGGAAGTGTTATTACTCAATATTAACAACATTAAATTGCATCTTTGCATATATTTTTCATTTCTTACAAACATGGAATTCTGAATACCTCTAAGGTGTTGTTTGTTTCTTTAAGATGCTGAATGCTGAATACCTTTAAGATGCTGAATGCTTAAAGTGAAGGCCGTATACAAGTCTCGATGTGATTGAAGAATTAAGAAGAAATATTTGAAAGTTGAAAGCCGAATCAGTAAAATTGTTTGGGTATTATTTTTTTTTTGGATAAAAGAAGAATATTATTGATAAGGTAAGAATGTACAAAGAAAGGTGGACAAGAAATTCACCAAAAACAGCGGATACACATGAAATTACTTGATAGCAGTTTTCCAATCTCTAGCTGAATCTCCCAAACACAAACCCGAAAAAGCGCCAAAACTCCTAGCCCATAGAGAAGATTGCACAATAATCTTTTCCCACAACAAGATTTGAGAGTTTCTCTCAATCCAGATATTCCAAAATTAACTGAATATGACACAATTCCGCAGCAAAGAAGCATTCCTCGATCTACCAAAGCCCACATGGCTAATCATAATGAATTCTTCCACGCTGTTTGGTTATTGAACTGACTAAATTATCTAAATAATGTATTTTGTTCATTTTAACCCTCTGTTAACTGATAGAGATTTTTGTTTATAAGTGTTGAATAGCGATGTGAATATATTCTCTTTTTGAATAAAATGCTTATAAGGTAAATGAAAATTGTAATATATTTATTATATATATTAAATTTATTAACATTATTTACTTAATTATTTTTGTATAGCTACTTAATTATGTGTTACCTTCGTCCTTAATTTTAATCTAATTTATTATTGAGATTATTATCTAATATATATTTATTATGTTTTAGATTTTAAAGATTATTTCTTTTTATGATTATCAAATAAATTACATATCACATTTTAAATGAGGCATGATCTTACATTTATTTTGTTAAAACATTTTAAATTTTTATCTAATTAAAAAAAAATTATAAGAACAATGTTGTAGAATAGAAAAAAAATTATAAGAATAAAGTTAAGAATAAAAAATAAAATTTTAAGAACAAAGTAGTTTTAATTTATACATAAAAAATACAAATATAATTCAAAAAGAGGTAGTATTAGAATTATACACTTTTCAAAGGGATTAAAAATTGACGTATAATTTAAAATTTTACTTAAAAACTTATATCCAAATTTAAAATTTAAAATTTATGTTTCCTAAAAATAAATTTCTTTTAATTGTATTAAATTAAATGTACAAAGAAAAAATAAAGGAAAATAAAAAAAAGAAAGGAAAAGTAATATAAATTTAAACATTTTTCAAAGGGATAAAATTGTCCAAAAGGAGCTTCAGATGTTGGTCTTAACTATTCAGCTTTAGTTTTAAAGCTGATTTGGTAAGAAAATTTAAGCTGTTTTCAGATCTGAAGGAGAAAATTACCAAGACGAAATCCCCTTTCATATGTTCAATAAGTTCAACCAAACAGCACCCAAGAGTAATAAATAAAAATTCTTATTTCTTGCTTTCGAAATTGCAAAAACAATGGTATGACAATTTGTAGAGCAATAAAAACTGAAACAAGGTAGGATCATTACATAGCTATGATAATGTATCCATAAATTCTGACTAAATTACTGCTGAAACTGCATCCGAAACTGCGACTTTGGGGGTAAATTTTGTCAGCCAGCATGTTAGTGCTTAGTTGATTTTTGGAGTTGGTGTGGCTGCTGCTTGGAGAATTGGCCGATGCCTATAGGAGAACCTTGAGACATGGTTCAGTGTGTCGAAAGTGTTCTCTAGTTCACTGCTTATACTTGTCAGAACTATTCATTTCTGGATTCCTTGTTAATTGGTATGCATTATTTTTTGTTTTAGCTCTGTTCTCTTAAGTGAGTAGGGCATCTTACATGCATAATATGGCTTTATATTCAATGCATATATGCTCAGAGCCTCCGACTGTACCATTTTAAGGATAAAATGGTGAACTTTTTTGGGGCTAATATTTGTTCTCATGCGTAAGTTTTACCCTGTTCTAGTATTTGGTCAGTATGCTTACTTTCATTTGTGCTTTTGCAACAGGTTCGATTTCTTACAAAAATATACCATCCGAACATTGATAAGGTTGGTCATGTCTAATCTCAGTGTTGTTTCTTTTTGCCACTTGACCTAGACCTAAACTTTCCTGCTTCTTACAGTATTCGTTTATTAATGCAGCTTGGTAGGATTTGTCTTGATATTCTGAAAGACAAATGGAGTCCTGCTCTTCAGATTCGAACTGTTCTCTTGAGGTACAATTATTCTGATCTTAGTATTAACTATGAACTTCAGTTCTGGGCCAAATGTTTTGTGTTGCAAGCATGATATTAGCTCAGGGAGATTTCTGTATCCAAACATAAATAATTGAAGTCTTTTATCTGTATTTCAAGGGAGAAACATCTCAACTGAGCCTTGGTCCCAACCATTATGGGGTTGAGGAAACAAAAATTGAGATAATATTAATTAAAAAATAATTATTTTTATTTTTATCATTATTATATTTTGTATGTTATTGGTGAAAAATGAAAATAAAAGATTTTCTCATTTGGTATTATTTGACTGTATGATTAGCATTCAAGCGCTTCTAAGTGCTCCCAACCCAGATGATCCCCTCTCTGAGAACATTGCGAAGCACTGGAAGTCAAATGAGGCAGAAGCAGTTGAAACTGGTATGCTGTTTCTCTGTACTCCATGATTTTAATTTTCACCCGAAAGTTTATGGCAACATTGCGAAGGGTTTCTCTGACTTTTGGTATGGGTTTTTTGGTCAATGCAGCAAAGGAGTGGACCCGCCTGTATGCAAGTGGTGCATAAAGAAGTAGAAAAGACTATTCCGACAAAATAGCAAAAGAAGCCAATGTATCCTAGTTAACTGTTGCAATTTAAATGAAAAATATGGAGGGGCTGGCGCTTGAATTTCGTCTAGTCTCAAGAACTCCTCCATGCTGATAATTGTTGTTCCTTTTCAAACCAGTCAGTCTTTGAAACTTATCTTGGAAATTGTATCATGTGATTTTAAATTTATATTGTGCATCAGTTTAGATTTGTGAATTTTAGTTGGACCTTCAAATTTCATTTGCTAAGATGTGCTGGTAATGTTGCTGAGCCTGGTTGTGGCTGGTTGGATGAAAGTTGTTGCTTAGAAGAGACTCTTGGTATCTATGCCTCACTGTTCAATTTCCAAGTAGAATCGACCGAGGTCAGGCTTTTTATTTATTTATTTTTTGAGAAATCATAAAAAACTATTGTCGTTTGTCCAGAAGCGGCCAGGGTTGGTCAGTTGGAAGAACAAACAAAATTCGACTTGCCATTAGCCAGGGGACAATGAGTAATTAAAATGTAGCACTTCTAGCCCTAAACAGCCCTCAAGACAGAAAATTACATGGGCATAAAGAACCTTATGAATCCATACCTAAGACCCCAGACAAACATTTTTGACTGGACCACTACTAAATACCAAGCACAGCCAAAGCGGACCACCGACTGATCTACTCGAACCAGGGATAGATCTGACCGTAACCAAATAACCCGGTTGAAGACATTCTAAACCAAAAGAGGACTAGCAATGAAAACTAACCATCGGACCTCCTTGGACAACAAAATGATCTTGCTGGAGCCTATGATTGCTATGTAGAGGCTTGATGGAACCAAGCCTCGGCAAGTTCAGAAACTCTGTTCAAATGGCTTCTTCTCCAGGTCAACTCATTCCTTCCGTTTGAGAGTTTATTCTCTCTTGTTCTTGTTCGGCTCGGCCATCATCTCTCTGTTTCTGTAAAATTTTACTCCTTGTAGCAATATCTTCTTCGTCTTTCTTCTTCTTCTGTTTTTTTTTTTTTTTTTTTTTTTTTTTTTTTTTTTTTTTTTTTTTTTTTTTTTTTTTTTTTCTCCCACAAAACACAACACCACAAAATAAAATAAAAGGTGGCAGCATCTTTCATCATCAATCGGTCAATAGTATTAGTTGGGGAGTGTCATTTACAAAATTTACGGGGCGTTCACAAATACAGTTTTTGTCTCTTTCATTAAAAAATAATTAAAAATAATGTTTACTTGATAAATTTTGAAAATATCATTTTCTTTTCACTTATTTACTATTTTTAAGTATCCCCAATACCAATAATATTTCACTAAAAATAATATTTCAAAAATCGCACCCTTAATCTGTTTACTCTCAGAATATAAAGCTTTTGCATACTAAACTAAATGAATAAAGAGAATGAAAAAACAGTTTTGACAAGAATTTCAAAGAATTGAGATTGAATAAGAAGAACATAACAAAGTAAAATCAAGTCCTGTCTAAAATCTGTAATCAAAAAAATAAAAAGAAATTATACAAAAGCGTTGCCGAACAACTTGAGACCCATCTCCTTGACAATGTCGGTCCTACGTTTCTCCAATTCTTCCTTCAAGAACAAAAGTTGTTCTACTTCGTAAAACTCTTCCACTCGCATGCGTTCCAACCACGTCCTCCGCTCCCTATCATAATCATCGTCATCGTCATCATCATCATCAAATCTACATTCGCTAGCATCCTTATCATCGTCGCTACTAACCACCGCATCGTTCAATTGATCGCCTGGGGGCTGAATCGCGCTTGTAGCAGTAGCAGAAGGAGAATTGGAATTACTACTAGAAGGAATTATTACATCGGAGTAATAGTATTTGACGAGAAACCGATCGATGACAGAATCGAAGTCGGGATCGCCGTAAATGTAAGGACGGGAGGCCGGAGAGAAGACGAGGACAGCAATCTGGCAGCCGGAGAGGGAGCAAAGCTCCATGGCTTTCCTGAAAAGACCTTTGCGTCGTTTGGAGAAGGTAACCATTCTATCCGCTTTGCTCTCTTTCCTCTTAATCTCAATCTTCTTCCTTCCTGTTCCCCCAACCATCTTCCAATTCTTTCTTTTCTGGCAAATCTCAATCAAAGAATTCACAGGTGTAATTTTTTTTTCTTTAATTTGAGTTTAGGGAGAGACAAACGAAGATTATAACCAAAGAAGGGGTATTTGTGGGCTTGCTAAACCCTAGATCTAATGTGAGTCGGTTTAGGCAATCAATCATTTGGTAGTAGTATTCGAAAAGGAAACTGCAATTTTTAATTTTGATAGGAAAACAGGGAAAGAGATAGTGGATCTGATGCATAATGTATAGACTATAGATACGGATTCACGGGGTCCTAATAGTAATCGGGCACAAGTATGTCAATATTCAAAAAGCACAAGAAATTAAATATATTGGAGTAATTTTATTAATATTTCTTATTTATAAATAAGACCCCCTATCTTAAAGAATCAAAAGCTTGTAATTTTTCCCCGACGCATCCTAAAAGTAAATGTATATTTGCGGTATTTGAGGTGGATCTCAAACGTATTTAAACTTACATTTTAACTTGCTATTAAGCCGAAATAAAACTAAATAGACTAAAAAATAGAATTTGATATATTCTTGGATACAAAATTTAAGAATCAGTTCACTATACAAATCAATATTATCAAATATATAATTTAAATTATTTAGATAACTAATTATATAATTTTGATTTATGTACTAAGGAAGAAATATATATAACTTCTTATTGAAATAGAAAAACACATATAATATAATTTTTTCAGTAAACAATAATTATACTATTATTTTGAATATATAATGCAATCATTTTTTATTTATCTATTACCTACGAAGGATCGTGTTCCAATGAAAACTTAAATAAATAGAAATTATAGGAACCAATCTTAGTTATTGGATTAGAAAAAATAAATAACTGAAATTTAACTAAGTGGGAATGCAATTTATTGAACAACAAGGGTAATACTGTCATTGTGTTAGGTGTGAACACAATTATTTATTTTTCACCTTAAACTTTAAATGTAAATATCAAATTATTTATAACTCCAAAATAAAATCTAAAAATATGTACGTGCTCGTAATTATTTTTTTTTAAACAAAATCCATTATCAAAATATTCTGAAACGGTAAAAAAATAATTGTTCATAGTTTGTCACGTTTCTTCAACACAATATTAAATTATCTAATGTGTGGTTGAAGACACAGTAACTCATTAGATACCGTGTCGTTCAAGAATCAAGACACAATAACTCATTAGATACTGTGTCTTGTGATTTACTCGCAATTTTGTTAGCAAGTTTATTACTGTATTATTTCTAATTGTTGTCTTTGATGTAAATATTATCTTTATGATAAAAAAAAAAAACTAATCAAATTAAAAATTATTCATGATACGATAATAAATTTGCTGTTGTATTACTCAAGACACAGTAAAATATTTACTGTGTCTTGAACGACACAGTAACTAATTTAATACTGTGTTTGAATAACGTGAATCCATTATGAACGAATTTTTGTTTGATCTTAGAACATATTCATGATGGATCTCGTTTTGAAGGAAATTTAATTACGAGCAAGCACATATTTTTATATTTTATTTTGGAGTTATAAATCATTAGATATTTGCGTTTAAAGTTTAAGGTAAAAAATAAATATTTGTGTTCACAGCTAAGCCAATTTTCAATTGACAGAATTGCCTAGATTTTCTATTTAATTATAAATCTGCCATCAGTGTTTTAATTATGAATATAATCTCAATCATAAATCTGTGTATAATCTAACTATCAAAATTGGTTTTTATAGTTCCTATATAGGATTGATTCTCATTTGAGGACCTTCCTACCTATGAATATATTTATATATAGGATTTATCGCATTTTAGATTTTAAAATTTTTGTTGGCTCGTAAGCAATAGATCCTTGATTTCGATATTTTTCGTATAAGTTTGGGCAAATTGTAAAAATGGTCCTTGTATTTAAATTTTTTTGGGTAAAAGTCCTTAAACTCAAAATTGTTCAATTTTAATTTTGGTCCCTGTATTCAATTTTGCGCAATTGGTCCAAAAATTTAATTTCAATCCAATTAAATTTGAAATAGAAATAAACATACGTAATACTTACTAATGGCGGGGCAAAAAATATCAGATACACTTATTTTCTCCGTTTTTTCACTTATTTTCCTTGTGAAAAATGGAAAAAATAAGTCGATTTAATAGGAAAATTTTAGGGTGACTCAGTGGTAGAGCTGAACTTAACAATAAGTAAGGTTTCAGGTTCGATCCTTTCCCATTGGGGCAACATAAAAAAGTCGATTTAATAGAGAAAATGAATAAATTTGAGGTTTTTATTTCCGCTATTAACAAGTGTCATGTATGCTTATTTTTATTTCAAACTTAATTGAACCGAAATTAGAATTGAGGACCAATTGTGCTTGATTTTTTCAGTACAAGGACTAAAATTAAGCAATCTCGAGTTTAAAAAATTTTTCCCAAATATTTTTTGAGTACAAGGACTATTTCTGCAATTCGCCCTTTTAAGTTTTAAGGTTGTATTTTTGTTAGGAAATTAACAATTTTGGATCCGTGATTTCCTAAGGAGGGTCTTTACACTCACGTTACTGAGGACTAATTAGATCATTTTGCGTGATTTAAATTTGAGGGCCTACATTAAAAATTTATCAAAAGCCACCACACTCTCCCAGAACTCGTCCCCCCTACCCGTCTTCTTCTCGTGCGTCTTCTTCCCCCGTCTTCTCCTCCTGCGTCACCGACCACCAAGTTATCCCACTACCGCCGCCGATCCTCTCTCTTCTTTCTCCCCGTCACTCTCTCAGATTCGATTTCCTCACAAACCCAAACCTCATCCCATCTCCAGATCTGCAACAAGTCTGACTATCGCATGGTCTTTGGTTTCCGTACTCGTACACCACCTCTGCCATACATGATATCCTCAATGCTTTAGTCGCGTGTACACCTGAATCTGCTCCCTCTCTCCTCTCTATCTCTCTTCTTCTTCGCTGAAATTTCAGATTTGCTCCCTCCGTTCAATAGTGATTCAGATGTTGACTTGGCAACTGGAAGAAGATGCAGATGAGTACGATCGAGATCTGGATCCGTTTCTTTGGCTTCCGAGTTCAGATCGAGATCTGGGTTTTGTGTTGTTCCTCTCTTTTGGTGGTATATTGCTTGATAAAGATTGGGTGCAGGGGGTTTGGGGCGGCCGAATCAGATATAGTACTGGGTGTAGGGGGTTTGGGACTGTGTTTAAAGGTTGGATGGATGAGAAACCGTCATCCCTGGGATTTGTGTTTGTGAATGGAGGGAAACCCTCATGCCTGGGTTTGTGAATGGAGAGAAAGAAGAGGATAGAGGTGAGGGTGGGTGGGTGAGTGGGTGGGTGAGTGGGTAGCAGCGCTGTTGGGAAGGAGAGGGGGTGGTTGCTGGTGGCGGTGGGAATGGTGGTGGTGGTGATGATGATAAGGGATTAATTAAGAAAATTAATTAGAAGAATTTAATGAAGGTAGGAAATTAATTAACGTATTATTTTTAGGAAATTAATTAAGGTTTGGATCAATAAGTTAATTTTTGTTGATTTTATTAGAAGTTTTGTAATGATTAAAGTGAAAAAGTAAGAGAGACATAGAGAGAATGATGGAATCTATAAAAAAATAAAAAATAATGTAATTAAAAAACTTATGATATAATTAAAATTTTAATTAAGATAGGATATACTTATGTAATTAAATATTTAATACATAATTATATTTTATAAATATTTTACCAACTTTAAAATACTTATTTTCATATTTTAACCCCTTTCAAAATAACAATGATATTTCTATTACACAAATTAACATTAATTTAAAGAATTAGGGCATTACTGGGTCAACCAAATCTGGGCGATGGAAAGAAAGATGAAACATACTTCCAAGAAATTTATGACTGGAAGGAGCATCATTGTTGACCAAAGGTTCTCAGGAAACCTCATTAACTTGTGAATTAATATGAGTCAGACGAGGATCAAAAAGGCTAAGCAAAGTTCTACTCTAATGACTCATCTGCAGGCCATGAATATTTGGGGGTGAAAGTTGTCCTTAAAAAATTTTGGTTCTGTTATTCATTCTCCAACACGTCGAATGGATCCCTACAAAAAGGATGGCCTTCCTGAGCCACCATAGACCGCTCACCTCTAAAACCAGTTTTAAAAGCTGCAATTTAAATAAGAACTGCTGTAATTATAGTAACTAGTTTGACCAACGTCCGACTTGCTCTAGGAAACAAAATAGCAAAAGGATTCGGACAAATTAGGCGCGCGCAGGCCAGGCTCGGAATAATTACTGTAGTACTGCATCCGTACTAGCTGTTGTTCTACTGTTTACTGTTAACTGATTGATCAGAAGAAGAAGAATACTGAGTATATTGGAGATCGAATTAATTAGAAGTTGTTGAGAGAAATTCATGATTAAAATCAACGACTATGTAAGGATCGTGGCGGGAGGAGGAACAGGAAAGAAGAAGATTGAGATAAAGAAGATTGAGAAGCAGCAAGATCGAATGGTGATTTTCTCAAAGCGGCGTAAGGGTGATCTATTCAGCAAAGCCACCCAACTCCATTCCACCACCGCCGCCCAATTCTCCCTCTGCGTCTTCTCCCCCGGTGGTCGCCCTTACGTTCATGCCTTTCCCTCTTTCTACGATGTCGTCCATCGTATAATTCCTGTTGCTGTTGCTGGAGGAGTAAAATCAGCTGAAGAAGAAGAACAATTAGATACGACAGCAGCAGCAGCAGCAGCAGCAGCAGCAACAACACATGTTTGGTGCAAGTCGTGGTTGGAAAGTGTTCGAGTTGAAGAATGCGAGAGCTTGGAGGAGGTTGTTGCTTTACAGAAGGAATTGGAGTTAATTGGAAGCTGCAATTTCTCTAAAAGGAAAAGTTTTCTATTTAAGAAATAACGGGGAATTTTTTTTAAAAAATAATGGATCAGACTATTTAAGCCCTCCCCCACCCTATTCTTTATATATTAATTCAAACTTTTTTAAAAAAATTGATGAAAAATTATAATTTTCATTTAATCATGTTTTAAGTCTGTAAAGTACATTGAGATATTTGAAGGTTAAAACATATCACGACGACATATTTTTGTAAGGGTAAAAAGGTAACTTGCTTTAGGCACAATTAAATAAAATTATAAAATATTTATCAAACATAATAATTTATATAATACAATCATTAAATAGATCAATTTAATACACCTCCCCAAGAAAATGATTTATTTTTAAAAAGGAAAATTTGTAAAAATGATCCCCGTACTGAAAAATTATTTGAAAAAAAAAGTTTTTAAACTTAAGATTGCTCTATTTTTGTACATATATTGATAAAATGGAGTGCAATCGGTCTTAAAATCTAAGTTCGATCCAATTAAACTTGCAATATAAATAAGCATGCATGATACTTGCTAATGACATGAATAAAAACGTCGAATTCACTCATTTTCTCTATTAGGTCGACTTATTTTCTTCATTCTCTACAAGAAAAATAAGAAAAAATATGATGAAAATAACTGAATCTGACTTTTTTTTTTGCGCCACCATCAACAATGTTATGCATGATTATTTCTATTCAAAATTTAATTGAATTGAAATTAAAATTTATAACAAATTATGTTTAATTTTTTCAATACATGAACCAAAATTAAGCAATTTTAAATTTAATTTTTTTTAGTGCAATGACAATTTCTGCAATTTGACCTTTAGAAAACACTCTTCTGAATTCCCTAAGGGCATCCACTGCAGTAAGACTCCTCTCAAGTCTTAATACACTATCATCTCAGCATTTCACTAATTTTTCAGTTTTCAGACTTTCAGAAAAATAACCCCAATAGTCAGACTCTCTCAGACTTTGTCACGTCAACATTCCACTAACTTTATTTTTTCAACTTTATTTTCATTATTTCAATTATCACTATTTCTAAAATTAATATTAACATTATATATAT
>JAOWAN010000014.1:11237076-11251091 GCA_028566635.1 Lobelia cardinalis
GAAAGACTTTTTCAAGGTGTATGGTTCTGGATTTGTGAGTTTGCAATAGAATTTATTGCTCTCTCTCTCTCTCTCTCTCTCTCTCTCTCTCTCTCTCTCTCTCTCTCTCTCTCTCACGCACACACATGTGATTTCACATTGAAGTACAATCAATGCCGACTACTGGACCGGGCCGGACCTTTCAAGTGAATCAAGTTCAAAAAACCAACACAAACTTTATACTTAACCACCACTTTAGTAATGGCTTAAGGGATATTTACATTAAGAAAATACTACTGTTACGTACTACAGTAATGAATTGCACCTAACTACATTTCAGATAATGTGGCAAATTAAGACATCTCATCCCAATAATTATTGCATTCAAATCTTAACCATCCAATTTAACTCGAGCAATATCCTTCTACTTACTTTGCGCTTTAAGCCCCTTTCCTTTGGACTTCATCTCTACTACATTGTAATTCAACCACCAAAATCATAAACTGAAAGAAGTTTAGACTTCAAAAATTGAGAAGTTTTATTGATTATGAAATGGTTGACCATGAAAGAAAGAAAGAAAGAAAAAAAAAACTACTAGTAGCAATTAACATGATACTTCATTCTCATCCTTTGTCTCTTTCACTAACCCAGTAAAATGTAAGTACCCACCCAGCCATCCACCAATTCTCCCTCACTTGTGTTTCTGTATATGTACATGTACACATCCACATCTAAAAGCCATCCAGCCAGCTCTCTATTTCCCTTTTCTCGTCTCTATCTCTTTCATCTTCAGCTACATTCAACCAAATTGTACATAATTTTTCCCGGCAACGTCCCTCAAATCATGAGAAGACACCAGAACAAGGGAAATACTGCTAAATGAAGGGGGTAAAATAGGTTCCAAAAAGAAACTAAAAAGAAAACTAGGGAAATTGAAACCAGAGAGCAATGAGGAATGAATGAATCAAATACAAACTGCAAAATGAAACTAAGCTATCTCTCTGGCTTCAGCTAGAATAGGCTGAATTTGGCTCCTAACAATATTATTTTGTTGTTGTAGTAGTAATAGCAGCTCTGATTATGGCACAGGTAAAAATATGGCAATGTTTATGTATTGTGGGAGGAAATACCATAGGGCTGTGGTGTTTTGGGAAGCAGCAGGATGAAATGCAAGTATATAAGATTGGTGAAGCACCCGATTGAATTTTGTCCTGTTGTTCTAAAGACTGTAATGCCTAACTGAAGACTCCAACACCTCCTGGTTTGGGCATATCATTTCCTTCACACGGTTCCCATTCTTGTATATTTTGAATGTCGGTACAACCTTCACATTCTCTGCGCTTGCAATTGCTGGGCTCTCTTCTACATCCACCTAAACACAAGCATAAAGCAGATGAATATAGGTTTTATTTATACACTACGTGTGTGCATGTGTATATGGATTGCTACTTCCATGTTCCTTGTAGTTTCTTGTAAAACATACATGGTCCCCTTCTCAGTAAAGGGCTGAAACCTAGTTCTAGACTCCGTTTAGATGTTACAACACTGAAAAAGAGATACTACCATAGTTCTGGTAAAACCATAAAATACACATTTGAAAGTAAAAACTTTTTCATAAATATCCGTAGCTTAGTGCACTCATAAGAAAGTGTGATCAATGTCGGCCACAATACAAGGAAATTTCAAAGCTAACATGGACATTCGTCATATAAAAAGGTATGAAGGATGTGGCATTACTGATAACAAGGAAGAGGTCTGTATTGAAGGGCTGAAAGGATACATACTCTTAACTTCAAGGTTTAAGAACACTTAAATTTGTTTGAAGCTGTCAGGTGGTAAATTTGGAAACTTGTAAAATACTTTTTGATTTAAGTGTCTGAAAACAGAGGTAAGAATCTTGGATTGGGATATAATGGAACAAGGGACTATAGAATTACATCCAATACATATTAACGGCAGCATCTCTCTGTACATGCAATGCACTTGAAAATGTATTGCTTTTCGCCAGTTTAAATATGGGGAAATCAATCTTTCCAAGTTTGAGTATGGTATCGATAAAAAACTTTTGGAAGCAGAAATGTGTAAAGGTACAGTAAAGATAACTAGAACGCCTACAACAGAGAAAGAAAATACATGAAGAGCATCCATAAAGTTCTTAAAAGTGAGAGGAATTACCTTAAGAAAACTTATAGACGGATACCGGGTGCATAGCATATCGAAAAATGGAGATATCTGCTTACATTGAAGATCAGATGCCACTGTAAAGTGAACCACTGAAGCACCTGTAATTTTATAGTTCACGTGTTACAATTCCACGGCCTCTTTAAAATTGGGGGGTAAACGGTGAAAATGGACCAAGACTAACCAGTAGAAGCAACCGCAGCTCTGAACTGCTCGAGACCTGTTATTAACTCAACTTCCCCACCAAATTTCATATTATATACTTCTTCCCCCCTGGATTTCTTCAATGCAACTTGTGCGTGGAATAGAGATTCAGCAACATCTTTGTCATAAGGGAGTACCGTCCTCAATGCCTCGTAATCTTTCACGGAGTCAGCCCACCGTTCAAGCTGTAACAAAGAGCTTAATTAAATGTTGAAACCCTAGCATGAAATCCGTTATAGATTAATCACAAGAGAATGGTCTCTGAAAATGAAATTGAGAGGACCCTAAAACTGAAGAGGGTTATTCAGGAGTCATTTATACCTTGGTGTTAGATGCAGCCCTTCGGAGAATTGCTTTTGTGTAGTTTGGGCGTATACGCAGGGCATGATTGCAGTCATCAAGAGATCGTTCCCACAGCCCAAGCTTAAACCAACAAGCTGCTCTATTGCAGAAAAGAACCGAGTTTGACTGATCGTGCCTTAGCCCATCCTCATAAGCTGCACAAGCTTCGGTGAACCTCTCAGACTTGAAGAGTTCATTTCCACGAGCACGAGCTCTAGCCACGGACCTGACATTGCGGAGCATAACTGAAACTTCAACATTCCGTGGGTCAATCTCGCCTGCTTTTTCAACAGCTGTAACTGCATTCTCAAACCTGCATCACATCCATCATCCATTCTCACTCCTCCCTACCCCTTATAATAATTAGAATAACAAAAGGCATAAAGTTTCAAAGCTCACCTTCCCAATGCCATGTCAATTTGGGCATGGACAAAGAATATGTATGCTTCAGAATGCATTCCAAAAAACTTGGCCTGAGCAGAGGACAGGTTAGCAGTTTGAAACTTGGGGACATTTGAAAGGCCTGTATCTGCTTCATCTAATTGGTGGAGCTTCAAAAGTGCTTCTGCTCTACATGAAAATAGCTGCAGAGTTGAATTTTAAACAATTCAGTTCTCTAATTATCAGAGTCCTTGCACAGTGATTCAATTACAAGAAAAAGAATTCTTACAAATCTTTACCTGCGGAGATGCACCAGCACCTGAAGAAATTGCAGAATCACATTCTCTCAGAACACTGTTCCAATCATTGACTCTCCTAGCATCTGTACACTTGCTTAAATGCTTCTCTACTGCTTGCAACTTCTGGAGCTCGAACGGGTCTGGATCGTGCCCCGGAAAACAAATGTGTCTTCTAGCATTTTCGACCTGCCCTAAACTGCCATATGTACATAAATTAGATTTCTTACCGCGTAGCACACGAGAAACAACGGAAGTCCAACAACCAAAACTGAATCAGAACTTGAAAACACACACAACAAAATCAAGGTGGTTTCACAAAACAATACCTAAGAGTGATTATTCAATAAATATGTATGCCAAGATCTGAGGCAACCCCAACAAACAGCACTAAAGTATCTTCCAGTCAAAGTCATAAACCATAATTATTAATGGCAGTAACTACTGACCTAAAAAGCCAGGGGGGAAAAAGCATCTATAACCATTGGATTCCTAGGTTACTGCAGAGGTTAAAACAGATGGAAAACCCCAAGGTAATAATTAACCCAACAAACAAGATAAAGAACAAGGAATAAGTAACAATGGACAAAGAGTAAAACAAACAGTAAGAACAAACAGAGAATCCAATTTTCACATAGAAAAGACAACAGCAGCAACAACAAACAGATATCAAAACCCAAATCATCAACTTATTAGATCTGACAAAGTTATCTAAACGCCAATGTATATCAAGAAACCTCATAATTAAGACTTAAAGAGCTGGGATTTAGTATATCTTGAAAACTCTCACCTAAGAAGAAGAGATCCTAAACGATGGTGAGCCCTCATATATCCTGAATCCAATCTAATAGCTTCATCGCATTCTTTAACAGCTTCGGCCAGTCTCTTTAGACCCATCAATGCGGCCGCACGGTTACAATGGTATGCCGCATTTCCAGGTGATATTGATATAGCTCGATCGTACAGTGTCAATGCCTCACTAAAGAATCCCCTTTTGTACTGCTCATTTCCCAATCTCTTAAGCTCCTCCGGATCCGTTAACCCGGTTCTTGAATGGGTTCTTGGGCTTGGGCTGTCGGATTTGACGGGGGTGGTGGTGGCAGGGCTCCCACGCATTATGCTTCCGTGGCCGTAGTGGCCCGTGCCGGAACCAAGAACATCGGTTTTTGTTGCCCTGGAGGCCATCATTCCGGTTGTGAGAATCTTGCCGGATGGGCAGATGTTGCCCGTGGGGAGCACATTGACCGGAGGTGAAGTGACGGAGCTGGAGTGGGTGCTGCCGCCGGATTGCGACCGGGTGTGGGTCGGTTTGAATGCGGCGGCACGAGACCCGCCGAATGTGGGAGAACTCTCGACGGACAACTCGCCGGAGTGGCCGCTGGTGTTGCCCGAATCGGACTTTCTGTTGGGAAGAGGAGAGTGGCGGTGGCGGGCCCCAAGTCCCGAGAGTGATCCGGATGAGCTGGAGCTACTGCTGGTCGTAGTGGTAGTGGTAGTAGTACTGAGTCCACTACTGGCGGTAGTGGGCCCGGACCCGCCGACCCGAGTCCGCAGCGTAGAAACGGGTGAACCCAAATCGAGTTCGCGGAAGTCCGGCTTGTTGGTGTCGTCGGCGGCAGCATCTACAGTCAGTGACTTCTTCAGCCGATCGGACAGAGAGTCCAACCCTGACTCCGACGATACTTCTTTCCCCGAATGTGACATTACAATCAATCAAGAATCAGCCAAGAAGAAGGATTACCCAACTGATAATCACTCTCCCTCTCTTCCCACTCTCCCTCAAGATAATATGTATATTGGTTTATCAATCTTTCAACAATGCAAGCGGGTGTGGTTGAAATTACAAGAAAACCGCCGGGAAATACAGTAGAGGGAAAAGTGACAAGAATAGAGAAGAAGCTTTCTTGAAGTATACATGTAAAAATTAAATGGGGAAAATGAAAGAAGAGGAAAGAGATGGGGATCTCGTGAATTAAAAGGCAGAAGCAAAGAATGAATGTGAGTGCTAGAGCGAGAAAGCTGTAATAGGAAATCTAGAGGGAGAGAGGGGGGGTTTACAGAAGAGAGGGGAAGGGTGGAGAAAAGGAGAGAAGAGGAAGAAAGGAGAGAAACAGGCCTTTAAATTTCTTTTTTCTTTCCCCTTCACCTGCTGCTTCACGAGACAGCTCTCTCTCTCTCTCTCTCTCTCTCTCTCTCTCTCTCTCTCTCTCTCTCTCTTTATTATTCTCTCTATTCTATCCCCCAATTAAATTTCCATTATGTAATTTTCTCCATTTTTCTAGTAAATGAATACCTTTATGTAATATGATTCTTAATTTTTATAAATGGTAAGTGGGATTCCTTTGTAAAAAAATGGTCATGTGTGTTTGTTCAATTTCATCATGTCCAAATATCGAACTTTGTGGTTATTCTTCCTCCTCTTTTTTTTCTTCTTCTCCCCTCATTTTCATTTTCTGCAAATATGATTTTGATTGAAAAAAATGCTAAATATACAATTTATTTCAATTATAACATTAATCACACGCCTTACAAACTTATATCTAGATAATAAGATATAAGTTTGTAATCATCCAATTGATTTTCTGGTTGATATAGGCGTTATATAGCATGTCTCTTTTGATTATTTTCTTGGTTGTACAATGCTTTCTTTTTCATTCATTATTACTTTTTGACAAAATAAGTCAATATTGAAAATATTTAAACAAATAAATGTAATTTTGGGTGACTTTTACAGCATTAATTACATGGATTAGATTAATGCACTCGTGGTCAAGATTTTAAAGCTTTTCTCTTTTGAACCATAAAGAAGTTTTTATATGGTAAAGATTTATTAAATCTCGCAAGATCTGATAGTTGCAATAAATCAAGAATCAGGCATACGACTTACTAGGGCTGTACATTAACCGATTTAACAAATTCAACTGCTTGTTAATTTTTAGAAAATATTAAAATTTAAGCTAACTAAATAAAGTATGAAACTAAACCAAATTAAATTGTAATGGTTATAGAATTTGCATCATAGTATCGATTGTGTTACAATTTTATAATGTCAATCTATTTCACAATGTTGTAATTAAAAATATAGTGAACTATTAATTGAAGATTATGATTTTTTGAATTAATATAATTATGAAAAATAATAGTATTAAAGGAGGGTGTAGTTCGTTGATAGAATGGAGTAATGCTCAGTTGAGCAACTCAAGTTTATTAATAATCATAGTAGACTATTTATACAAAGAAATAAAGTCCTAAACCATATAGGTAAAGGATATACAATAAGTCCTAAATCAAATAGGTAAACTATAGAGTAATCTCCTACAATAATTAGAAACATACTAAAATCATATATCTACTATAATTATAACTCATACTATCTAGATCCTTCTATATGCCCCCTCAAGATGAAGCTTCGAACGATGGTGAAATCTTGATCGTAAGAGACTCCAAAGTTATGTTAAACGTCCATTTATTTCCTGCAAAAATACCCGGTTCAAAAAATACGACAAGGGCAAAGAACCGTTGTTTGAAGAAATCTCTTGAATTTTTTATTTTTTTTAGAGAGAGAACGAGATAGTAGAAAGAATATAGAATTTAAAGGAAGAAAGAATAGTAGAGAAGTTTGTCCTTTAACATTAAAAGTAAAATTGTTTAGAAAATTGTACTTTAATAAAAAATTTAATAGAGGATATTGTCCTCTTGAGAAGAAAAATGAGGAGTTTGTCCTCTTGAGAGAAAAAAAAAATATGTAAAGGAGTTTAAGTTAGAGACGTCAACCATGAAAAAAAAAATCAATGGAGAAGATTGTCCTCATGAGAAGAAAAGTGAGGAGTTTGTCCTCTTGAGAGAGAAAAAAAAAACATAAAGGAGTTTGAGCTAGACACATTTGCCATGGAGAGCTGCGACCCTAGCTAGGGTTAGGATAGACTAGCATCAGCGACTAGAGAGAGGAAGAGAGAATGCTCGTAGGATCAGAAGGGCTCTGATACCATGATAGAATGGAATAATGCTCAGTTGAGCAAGTTTATTGATAATCATAGTAGAGTATTTATACAAAGAAATAAAGTCAAAAACCATATAGGTAAAGAATATATAATAAGTCCTAAACCAAATAGGTAAATTATAAAGTAACCTTCTACAATAATTAGGAACATACTAAAATCATATATTTACTATAATTATAACTCATATTATCTAGATCCTTCTATATTCGTGTTATCGATTTAATTGATGGTTCGCACTTTGAACCATGGTACAGAAGATGAAATCATAAATCAAATCGAACCAAAGTACTTAGGGATGTCAATGGATTTGATTTTAATTCGATTTGTTATGATCTCTGTCCACTTAAAGCGAACTTGGATTGAATAAAAAATATCGATTAATCATATAATCATTTAACGAGTTAATCGATAGCTAAATAGATGAAATTTAGATTTGTACAAATACCGTTCGTTTAAATTGAATCCGTCTGTTTATAATTACGAATTAAATAAATTAATATATATCAAAATATTTATATACTATTTATTAAAAGTAAAAAATAAAAAATAAAAATATCATTATAAGAGAAATATTTCTTCCACGGAGTGTGTCATCTGATTTTGATCGGTTTGAAGATTTTGTCATTAAATTTTATTTGAAGTTGAATTTATTGATGTTTTTAAAATACCGTTTCTTGTAAAATTTATATGATAATTATACTATTTCAATATTATTGATGGATTAATTCGGTCCATTGATTCGAAATCTAATTCCGAATGAATTTGAATTTGAATGAGCTATTGATTAATTTGATGATTAGTCGAAAAAAATTTAAATTCTCAACTAATTAAGTTTAACGAATCTAAATTTAAGCAAATTCATTTACAGGCCCTAATTAATACTATTATTTCGAGTCAATTCAATAAATATTTCACTTGCACTATTATATTGACAAAAATAGAGTAGTATTAATTTACACGTTGAATCTGCACTTGTTACATTCATTTTATTTCTTTTACTCAAAGTTCTTTTAACTTTCCTTCGGTGTTCGTAATCGGGACACTATCTATCTATCTAATCTATATACGAACACGACCAACCAATGTGACCCTTTAAACTTCTGATGAGACTCAATACTACTAGTAGTGTCATTGTATACAATCCATATAAAAAAGACTTCATTAAGTTTGTCTAACTTCCCGAAAAGATTCAAAGTTAATTTCATGTACATATTATATTCCTATTTACAAACGGGGGTTGGTTCAAGTAGTAACCGGCTTGGATTCGCTTAAGGGATATTTCGAGTTCGAGTCTCACCGTATGCAGAAAATCCCCGCTGGAAGACTCACCCGCCAATGCTAAGTGCGCGACCCGGATCGGACTGAATTAATAAGGACATAGTCCTTGATATCCGTGAGCAACCAAAAAAAATAAATTATAGTCCTATTTACAATTAAACTACCTAGGATTAATTGAAGCGTTAGTCGATCAGCCAGCGTATACCTATATATTAATTTAAAATTTTATTAAGAAAATGTTTAGTAAACGATCTTATACTGAGTGTTGGGCTACTAATAAGTAATACGTTAACAAAATAAGTGTAACAAAAATGCGAATAGTTAGATGTATGTACAATAAAATTAAAAATATATATATAATTCGTAATGAACAAATATGATTAACGGTAAAAATTAGCTTCGATAATAGAGAGAATGAGACTGAACCACATGGGTGTTTTACATGGGTCTAAAATTTGGAAAGGTTGATATTCTTTAATCGGTTAGTGATATATTTTTTAATCAGGCCCAACATATATTCTATTATTTTTTTCAACTGGATCTCACACAATAGGAATGAAATATTTAATGGTGTGCCCGTATTATAACCTTTGATGAGTTTATATCACTGTGATGAATAGATTTATAAATTAGAGATTTATGAAGTAATAATGTGGCATGACGTGACAGTGCGTATAAACTTATTTGAGATTTATACATTGCGATGCTCTGATTAATGATGTTGTAGACAAAGTTAACGTGGACATTGATGATACGAAAGGATATGAAAGACTAATGTATATAGTAACTTGAAATTAAATCGCGTAAAATGACGAGAAATGATTCATGTAACGACAAATAGTTAAGATTAAAATATTATTATTATTATTGTTGTTGCAATTTGCCAAACGCTTTAAAAAGTTAATCCTCTAAAGGTGATTTATGTAAATTAATTCTAGTAAAACTAATTATTTAGATACGTTTGACCGCCATACGTCAAAATAAATTTTAGAAAATAAATGTCAAATATACTCTTTATCAACATAATAATAAATTAGTGAATGTTATTTGTGGCCCGGTAAACAAAGATAAATATTAATAGTTAGAATCACACAATGGTTTTCATTTCAAAACATATATATATATATAAATAATGATCAATTACAAATTATAAATATTGTATGAACGTACGAACGTGATATATCTTCGTTAATTTTGTTGTATCTTAGTAAAATTTATTATATCTTATTACATTTTTATTGATATTTGTATCTTAGTTATTTTGTACGATATAACAAAAATATAACTAAGATATAATCAATTTATATATTTATACGATATTTGTGATTTATAATAAAATAACTCCCTATATATTACATTTTGACCGCTAATTGGAATAATTTTTAGTAACCAAATAAGGTCAAAATTGATTACCGGTGATTATAAATTTATACACCTTCAACACACTAGCCAAGTAGACTTCAAGTAAACTTTAATTAGCCGAACATTGATCATGCTATTGAGTCATATGTATAAGCTAAACCTAAGATTTCTCAATGGGTTATGTGAATTTCCATTGATACCCTTTATGTCATCCTTGTTTTGAGAATATGCAAACGAGATTAATGTTCCACGTGGTTATTTTGTTAGGTTTGAGTAAGGGTGTAAATTCAAATCGCCCAAATCGACGTCCAAACCGATGAGTTTGATTTGGTTTCGATCAATGACGATTCGATTATGGTTCGAGAAATTTCCAAATCGTACAGTTCGGTTCGATTTGCGGTTTCGACACCTCAAACCGAACCAAACCAAACCATACCGATATCTAATTTATATATATTTTTTCATATAAACACCTCATATTTTTTTATATATTTATATATTTTCTTTTTAATTTTATATATAATAAAATAATAATTATATTCTGACTTAAACTTAATAGTATTATAATGAGCTTATAAATTTTATAATTTGTAAGTTGTATTGTGATAAATATTATGTAAATAAATAACATAATTGAGTAGTTTTTTAATTTTTATTATAATTATATGACATTAAAATTAAAAATATTTTTTTTAGTTTTTGTTATAAATCTTAAGTTATATTTAGTGTTTTTTTTGCTAAATTACAAATTTTTTTCTAAATCAAACCGAATAGCGATTTATCGGTTCGGTTCGATTTATTAGTTTTACGGTTCGGTTTCGATTTGAAATTCTTCAAATCGATAGAGTGCGATTCGGCTTGCGACTTATACCGCAAGCCGAACCAAACCGAATCATTGCACCCATAAATCGCAAATCGAACCAAATCAAATCGTTGCACCCTTGGTTAGGAGGAAATTAGAGTAGAATGTCAACCTCCAAACAAATGGAGAGGGAGGGATCAATTTTTAACGAAACCCGTCAACTAATGGCTAATCCGGTATATTATTTTACGAATAGGGGCAAAGTAGTAACTGGAGAAATAAATTCATCTCCAAGACAAAGAGCAAGCTGGCCGGCCATGTGCTAGGAGAGGTGCCGTGCCAGCTGGCCCATTCAGGAAAACCTAGGGGTTAATCCCAGTGGCCTCCAGCTAAGCAGATAACGAGGGTCTAACGGCTCCATCCGGAGTTGTACGGGTTATACGTATAGGTTTGGGGAAGATTCCGTTAACGGAACTAACGAAAGAGGGAAATCGATGGTGACAGCAGAGAGGTAGCCATCATCGGGTGGTGGCAGAGGCGTGGAATGATGACCAGGGAAGGGGAACCCCAATCCTGCCAGGTAGGCACTCATCACTCTTTTATGAGCAACCCGCATGCTTTTTTTGATATATAATTAACCTTTGAATCATCAAATTTAATTTGAAAGTAATTTTAATTTTTAATTTTTTGTGAATCTTATTATTTTTAATATATTTTTTATTTTTTTACTTTAATCATTACAAATATCTTATTCATTAGTTACAATATAATATTTCAATTAAATACTTAATTGATGTGGTAAAATGATAATTTAAATTTTTTAAAAATTTATTTTGAAAAAATCAAAAAACTATAATATAAAGGGAAAGTGAAAATGCATGACCCAGTTATTTTAATATAATAGCTCATAATGTGACATTTTAAGTGTATGAGGTATTTTATAGTGCAGATTTAGAAAATTTTTTATCTTTAATTCTTATGTCAAAATATGTTGATGCGAGAGTGAGGTACAGTTTTACCTACATATTCAGATATTCTTCCATTCAAACAGATATTTTTTCTTTTCTTTTTTTAAAGACTGACAATACATAAAAGATACTTTTGTTGCACCCAGCGCTAAAATTTCATTCATCGAGAATTATGATGGAAATAATTTACTACTTCGTATTAAAACGTCTAGCAAACACTACTCACCACCACAAAAAAAAAAAATATATATATATATATATATAACATTTATTTTTCAAATAAAATAAGACATCTTTGTTAAAAATAATCAGGTTTATATATCGGATATAACAGCAGCACAACTAATCAAAAAACAAAAACAAAAACTCTAGAAAGGTTAATGTCATTTTAAACTTTGATATTTTTGTTAGCTCGCAAAATAAGTCCTTCGATATCAAAAATTGTCAGTTAGGCCCTAATGTTTTATTTATTACGAAACTGATCTTTTTGGACGAAATGCATGAAGTGTTAATGTGAAATGTCACATGAAAGCAAGTGAGCTTTTCAAGGATTTTTTCATCTTTTTCTAACCCGAGGGACTAAAATGAATTAAAAAAAAGTAAATACCTTATTATTATTTACCTTAACTAAAATTAATTTTTTTAATTTAAAATAATATCTAACTACATCATACCTTAATTAAAATGAATACATAATTTAAATATCTAAATATATCCTACCTTAATCTAAAATGATATCTTAATTTAAAATAATAATTTATTACATCTTACCTTAGTTAAAATTAGTTAATTGCATTTTAGAACCTAAAATTTTTGTAAGCATGCCAAAAAGATCCTCCGGTCCCGAAAATTGCGACTTAAACCCTAATATTTTATTTTTATTGTGAAATGAACTTTTTTCGACGAAATTCGTTAAAAATTAACTGAAGGGCAAGTCACGTGCTATGCACAGGACTATTAAGGGACATTTGTCTCATTTTCTCTCAAAGTAAATCTTAGAGTATAAATTGATTTTTTTCTCAAATATCTTTAATTAAATATATACTTACCTTAATTGTAATTAAAGTAAAAAAAAAACCTTAATAAAAAATATATTTACCTTAATTGATTTTAAATTTTAAACCATTAATTGTAATTAAAGTGAAAAATATTTAAAATCATAAATAATGTCTAATTATATTTTAACTTTGTTTTTCAATTATGTGAAATACCTTAATTAAAAATAATGTCAAATTATATTGTACTAATATTAACTTTTAAAAAATATTTATATTATATTTCTCAATTAAATTAAATTTATATTTTAAATACTAATTATAATTAAATTAAAATAAAAATTATATCTTAGTTAAAAATAATTAATAACTTACAGCCCTTTTAATTTAATTAATTTTCAAATAGCTAATTATACATGATACATTAATTAAACATTAAACATTAAATATTGAACATAATTACGAAATTACCTACACAACTATCACCACCACCACCATCACTACCACCACACAGTCTCACCCATTTCATGAGGATAAATTCACTCCAGAAGATGCTACTTCGAAAAATGCTTTTATCATTACCGCCCAATTTTCAGAATTCAATCCATGACGAGAAGGATTACAAACCCAAAATCAAGAACTTCAACTCAAAATGAAGAACAAAAACTCAAACCTATAAAATAAGAACACAAAATCTAACCCAATTTCATTTTTTTAAAACCCAATGAACTGGACGACCAGCCGATGAAGATATGTGGGAATGGGGTAGATGAAAATTACATATTTACAGAGAGAGAGAAAAAAACTAGCCAAAATTGACACGAGAAATAAGAACCAATCCCAAGAGATCTGAAATCACTACCCAGAAAAAGTTCAACAACCACAACCCCTCATTCTCACTCTCTGCCATTAAATCGGATCCGACATCTTCAGTATAAAATCAGATCTGAGCACTAAATTCGAGCACCATGAACAGAGAGAGTAAGATATATATATATAAAGAGAGAGAGAGAGAGAGAGAAGTACTTTGTCGATCTTGTTGGTATTTTAGTGTAATTAGAGGTTAATAAATATTCCTCGTTGCAATTTATAAATAAGAGTGTACACTTATTTATTTATTATAACGAGTGTTGGTAAATCCGGAATTTAGCAGGGGGTCCAAGGGGCGGCAGCCCTCGGTTCTGGTGCGTGTTTTCTTCTTGTTCAGAACGTTTGACATGCCCGTG
>JAOWAN010000014.1:11288579-11303693 GCA_028566635.1 Lobelia cardinalis
AGGGAAATCGCGAGAGTGAGAACTGAGAAGGGAAATGTCCAGCAGCCTCGGCCCAGGGGAAAATAAGACTCGGTGAATTTTTTTTTTTTTCAGTGGGGGCACGTGCCCCCATGTGCCCCTTAATGAGTCCGCCACTGTGTAGAACACATGTTAATAATTTGAAAAGAGAATACACTGTTTTTTTTTTCATTGCATTTGGAAAATATCCCTAATATGAATAATTTTCCAATTTTGATCATTAACATGTGTTTTAGAAACATTTACTAATAAATATATGAAAAGAAAATAAGGGTATATTTCGAATTTACTATACAAATTATGCTATTTATTGCAACTCTTAAATACATTAATTAATTAGTATCTTTACCGAATGAGTGTCAATTTTTAATTGTAATCTATTCAGATATTTTAAAAATAATTATTTTTCTTTTTCAAATGTATAAAAATTATTAGTAATAGTTCATTTATATATTAAAAGCAAATAATAATAATAATATTTGTTTTTGAGTTTTAAAAACACAAAAGTGAGATTTGGAATTGGAGGGGAGGGGAGGGAGTACGGAAACCCTCGCACTACACGCTTTTGACGCATCACACAAGGGCAAGATTATTTACTCCCACTGACTTTTGCTTCGTTTCTCTCTGCGTCTGCCAGCCCAGCCCAGCCACGCCCACCCCTCCCCTACAAATTTTTCGATTTCCCGGTGACCACTCGATTACTTTCCCACCAAGTCAGATTCTTAAAGTTCGTTACCTCCAATCACCGTCACATTGATTAACCCAAACCCATCCAAATCTAACCTATCATTTCAATTCAAAGTCATCGTCCCCCGCGATCGGTTGATTCAATCTATACAAATTCGCAGCCATTCCAATTCGCCATAATTCAGGTTCGTGATCCAAGACATTCTTTCCACCCCTTATCAATTCATCTCGTTACCAGTCAATTAGGGTTTTTAACATCCTAAGTCGTCTGATCTTTCGATGCAGATCTGTTGTTAGGAATATTGATACCTAGGCGTTTTACTTTAATTTGTTTTTAAAATTTTTAATTTTAATAGCTATGGATGGTGATTCGAAGAAGGAAGTGAATCCGGTTGTGGAGGAAGTTTCTGGAAGCGGAGTTGAAGAGAAGAAGGATGTTAGTAAAAAGAAGAAGAGAGGTTTATTCTCCCGAATATGGAATGGATTGTTTAGGTTAAATGGACGCGATGACTTTGAGAAGAGACTTCAACATATTTCCAAAGAAGAGGCTACTGTTCTTGCTCGAATGAAGAGACGATCTTCTTCTTGGCGTCGTATGGCCCGTAACCTCATCATTTTCTCTGTTCTCTTTGAGGTCATTTCTCTTATTTTTTGAAATTTATTTATTAAAATGCTAATTAAGAAACTTCTGATGTATTTTAGAGCTAATTGACCACAATGTTAAACTTGGCATATTGGTGTTGGAGTTGAGTTCATTAGAAACTGTGTCTTTTCTGTCTTTAGCTTTAGTTCATTTTAGTTCAAATGCTTTTGCATTAGTTTGTTTTAACTTGTAGTTTCGGAGTACTTATTTACATAGAAAATTAAGTTAGATCATCTTGCTTTGTGGAATGGGTGTGTTTTGAATTCTTGATGCAAGCTCACCGTGGGTATGTGTTGAATGTGATATCTGACTTTGACAGCTCTTGATGCAAGCTAATGTTCTCATGGCCACTGCGACATGAAGTTCCATTATAATGATAACAATTACCTTCTCTAATCTCTGTCTATCTATCGAGTTAAGATTGGAGTTTTTTTGCTAAGAATTGGACCAAGTAGGATCGTTCAATTCCCATAGAACTTATCAAGTATTTTGAATGTTAAACAGATCCTGTTCTCAGGAAAGGAGATGAGCATATACATATCTCAGTAGGGAGTTATGAAGATGACAGGACAGCAAGGGCCTCCTTCTGCCCGCCCACTCTAACACACACCCTAATAGTCAAATATGTGTTCTCACAGAACTCAGTACAAATGATTTCTCGGTGTGGTGTTCTATTCTAATTCTAGTGTAGCCTTTCCAATCTATTAGTAGCTGTGCTCTCTTTTTTTTGCTTAGCCGTAGCTGCTTGTTATATAGTAGACCGCCTCTGAGGTCTCCAATGCAAATGCCTTTTCAAGTAAATATTTTCCATGTAGCATCATATATTTGCCAGATCACTCCATTAAAATTTGATTTTTCTCGTCTTATGCAATGTTTTGCCTGACATATGTTTGCTCATTTGGTTAAAAACAGTTGGAAAAGGTGTTCCATAAATTTGGACCGAATCTTGATTTGGAGACCTGATAGATTTAGTCTAAGAATAACAGTGCATCTAAAAGTTAGTTGACTATTTTGATAATTTTATAGAATGGAAAATTGACCTTCAAAAGTAAGTTTTGAATATTTGTACGTTTCAATGCTGTTTTGTGATGCCTGGGATGTTTTCATGTAATCATCTATATGCTGGTAATTTTGAGCTCTTTAAAAGTATTTACTCATGAATTATGAGGGTGTAGAAAACCCAATCGGGAGATTTTTCTATTTCTCAGTCTTGAGGCACTGTGTGGTTGTTTAATGTGGGAGTTCGAATTGCCAGGCTATTGCGGTGGGTTATGCTATAATGACGACAAGATCAGTGGGTTTGGATTGGAAAATGAGGGCGTTGCGAGTTTTACCAATGTTTCTTTTGCCTGCTTTTTCATCAGTTATGTACTCAGGACTTGCAAGCTTCACAAGGATGTGTAAGTATCCAAATTCTTTATCTGCATTGCTCGCTGAATAGAATGAAATATAAATCACTTACATGTTAAGATTTAATGCTGAATGTTTTATTTTAATATTTATGCTGCTTTAACTTGGCAGCAATGTCTATAAGCCTGCCAATAAACGCTCTGCATTTAGGCGTTCTTATAGATATCTATATATATGTGTGCGGATTTTGAAGATATTGCTTAGTTGCGTTTGAGTTGAGCTTATTTAATATTTACAGTCGGTAGTAAAATCTACTCATTCCTCATTCCATGCAGAGCGTCCCTTTTCTTGACTTTCTTTGATCTACTTGATTAAAGTTTGACCAAGGATTACTACAATCTTGCTTATAATTAAAAAAATTTAGAAGGTTAAATTTATAGTATTCATAAATTTTAATGTAGTTTTGGTGAGTGAAATTGATCACCTAAAACAAAACAAATGTCTGTTGTATATTGATTTAATTTGTAGGCACTGAGCTTTTATAGGCATTATTACTATGGACCAAAAAAAGATCCTTCGTTACTCTGGTACAGTTCTCATCTGTAAAAAGGGGAGGGAGAAATTTTTTGATGGTAAAAAATTCATGAGAGAATGTTTTGTTAAAATAGGAAGGAGGAATGGAGCATACTTTTATAAACAGTGACAATGTGACGCATGTGCAATTGTGCCCCCACTTATACGTGAGGCTGTAGGGAGGGGGGAAGGTGTTGGATTCAACCTATCATTTGGGTATTGAGTTGCAAATTAACAATGCGATACCCGACCTAAACTTTTTTTCAAAAACCCCTTCAGAAATCAATTAACTGACTAAAAATCATATTAACTGCATGAGCTGAACTTGAATATTGACACGAAATTTGGTGAGTCATTGCCATTTCCTTTGCATACAAATTTTGTAGGAGATGAATCAAATTTATAATGAATAGCTTGTACTTCTGCAAATTCTTTGGTTCCATCTGCTGGAATCATGGCTTACTGCTATAAAAAGTTACTTTGCCATATAGGAAACAATGATAGGCACTTCTATCAAGTGTTTGCAAGTAATACTCCCTCTGTCCCAAGATAATCTTCCCATTTTGAATATATTTAGTCGTCTTTATTAGACTTTGACCAAACCTTTATAAAATTATACTAGTTATTGCGAATGTTTAAAAGTTGTCTTTCATAGTGAATATATTAAGTGATTAAAATTTTAGAATCTAAAACATAATAAATGTATGTCAAATGGTAGTTTGATCTTCTCTTATGTTGAATTTTCTGTAAGGATTTTTTTTTTCTGGGGGGATGGAGGGAGCGGAATGATGTACTGCTGTCTCACTTTGCATAACCTCCGGATCTTTCTTTTGGGTACCAAAAAATGATATGGATTATCAGGGACCTAAGGAAAGCCAATGAAATATTGGCCACAGTCATGCGCTAGCATACACCATTATTTTTGTTGTCTTCATGAGGATAGTCAATATCTTGCCCTCCACTTTCTTCCTGTTATTAAGAATCAGAACCAATTTAGTTTACTAAGTGTTGTTAAAGCGCATCATGGTGAGAGTTCACCGTTTTCATTAAATTCCTTTGATCATATAGGTGACCGCAAGGACCAGAAAACCTTAGAAAGGCTTCGGGCTGAACGGCAAGCAAAAATCGATGAGCTTAAAGAGAGGACTAATTACTACATCACACAACAGCTCATTCAGGTGATGCATCAACTCCAGTTTTGTTTTCGTCTCGTTGTTCCTTCTGTTATTTGTCCCTTGTAGGTTGTTTGATAGAAAAGGTCAGTGCTCCATTTATTTATTTTTATGTTTGTCCCAAAGTGGTTCCCTAGGGCATCATGTATTGCTCTTATGTGTAAAATGAACATGTGAAGTTAACGAAAGAAGTAGGCATCGGTAAAATCCTTGGTTGAATTCAAGCTATACTTCGATTGTCTATTTTATCCTTTTTAAATTTTCTAGAGCCTTAAACCCTACATATTTTATTGCTAGAGATAGGACGGCGCAAATTGCTGTATGAGACCCCACATTTAAACTAGTTCTTGGACTCCCTTGCGATTGGCAGTTGGTGGCTGTGCTTGTTGTCTCAGTAAGATTTCTTTTGACAAGCATATATTGGTAATTCCTCTTTTGAGCATCTTTGCTTTTCAAGTGTCCCTAGTTCGACCCATCCAGAAGCTTGCTTATGGCTGCTGTTTGTTGTGCTGGATCATCAAGCATATAAGACATTATTTTGTTAGCTGATATATTTGTTTAATCTTCAATCTTCCCATGAGACACAGTTCTGCTTGAATTATCCTACTTATAAGAAAGGGGTGCCAATCCCATCGTTCTTTATAGAGGATTGTCAAATGTGTAAGGTACTCACTGGCCCCACTTTATATTGCAGAGATATGACCCTGACCCGGCTGCAAAGGCAGCTGCTGCAAGTGTCCTTGCATCCAAGTTGGGTGCAGATTCTGGCTTGAAGGTGTTTCTCGGAGATGAGTCAAAGCTCAATCCGCCCCCTACAGGGCAAAGCCATGATGTCGAGCTTACACAATCTACTGGTCTCAGAAGACGAAATCAATCAGACAATAGATCCGCTGATCGTCCTGAAGAGATGCTTCAATATGGAGGATCTGATGGGTCTGAGATTTCCAAGCACAGTCAGCTAGTTGTTGAGCATCAAAATCCGACCGGCCCTAATGCACAGGATGGGGGATGGATAGCTCGAATTGCTGCATTGCTTGTGGGAGAAGATCCAACACAATCTTATGCACTTATATGTGGGAACTGCCATATGCACAATGGTTAGTGAACTCGAGTTGTTACATTTCTAAATCTTTAAAATAACTACGTACATATTTATTCTTTCTGTTCAACCCGAATAATCCTACTCTGTTTTGGATTTTCCATGCAAAAAATTCTTCCCGAAAAAGAACCTAGTAAATTTTACGAGCCACTAAATTTACCTGCAGTACATAGAACTTTTAATGAGGTGAACTATCTTAACCCGTACAATTAAGCGTATAGATGTAAACCTATATTATTCCTTGAAATGCTAACCCGTACAATTAAGCGTATAGATGTAAACCTATATTATTCCTTGAAATGCTTAACTTTGAGATTAATTACTAAAGAAAGGTTCTTATCGCTTCAAGTATGTCAAACTTTAGCCTAGGAATACCTGCAGTTGATTACCACAGAAAATTCCTTACAGCTTCGAGTATGTCATACTCCAACCTATTTTAGCACACCAGCTTTCTTTGTGTGTCATTATCACCTGTGTAATGGAGGGTAGCTATGGAAAATTGTTGAAGTTGGTTGAGTTATGCAAAAGATTATCAGACCTTCGAAAAGAACCAAGAGAAATAACCATGGAATTGGCATCCATTATCTGAGCAACTTCAGAATGTGGTTAAAGAAGTAAATTATAAATGCCTTTACTTGTTTGCAGTAAATTAAATGCCTTTACTCGTTTGCAGGGCTGGCAAGAAAGGAGGATTTTCCTTTCATCACTTATTATTGCCCGCATTGCAATGCCCTTAACAGGCCAAAGCATATGGATGAACGCTCTACTGGTACCTGTTCCCCAGGTGTGACCCCGTCTGCAGCAGCAGTGCATGAGGTTAATTTGGTCAGCGTTCCTAGTGGGTCTATGGGGGAGATGGTGTCTGATAGCAGCACTTCTTTGGCAGCTGTTAGCGAGAACAAGGACGAAGAAATAAGTGAGAAAATAGTAACTGAGGATGCAGCCAGTTGAGAGAAGGCTTCAGTTAGACTTGCACGAGTCAGAAGGGGGTGTGCATGTTCTTCTCACTTCTGTCTTTCTTATAGGGTATCAAAGCCATTGTGTGTGGAAGAGTTGTAATGGGTTTGATTCTTGCTTGGTTGTGTAACATAGAATTTTTGGTGAATCTGAATAGTGGGACTAACTCTAAATTATCTACACATAGGTTACACATATTTGTGATTATAGTTTGGTTTCTAGTTAAATTTTGGTGTTACATACTAGAGGAGGAGAATCGGTAATTGTTATGGGATTGCGTAAGCCTCTCCCTCGAAGCAGCAATTTGCGATTTCATTCAATTCGATGAGAGGAGCTGTTCTATTGAAGGGAGGAAGTCCACAATGAGAATTCTGAAAGGCCCAAACTGCGTGAGGAAGATGGTTATAGATGACCTGTCCAACAACAGAGATCTTTAAAGCAACCCCGTGGGTTGTATGCTGTGGACGTGGAACGGAAATTTTGGTTTTAAAAGTGAGGACTCATCTGAAAATTGGATCCGGTTGCAGTGTCAGCAACTTACTGCAGAAGCAGCTCTCCTGATCGAGTTTGTCTGCATAGAAAGTTTGATAAGATGTTTTTTCCTTGCAAGAGCTGTAATCTTCTGGGAAGTAGACGTAGCTGCTATACTGTGGCTTCAAGATTTGCTTTATCATAGTTCAAGATATATATGGTTTTGGAAACTCAATCAGGTTAAACAGAAATTTCTATAGACAGTAATTTTGTCTATAGTTCTGAGTTTTTCTGGGAAGCATTCAGGTCTTTCTGCCATCTCTAAGACTCGCCTTTTTGCTTTGCCACCAACTGGACAGCAGGATTGTTGTTTGCGGAGTTGTGATTTGTTCTGCTGACCGTTTCAAAGAACTTCCAACACTGTTATTTATGCCATCCCGGGTGGTAAAAACGTTACCAGGGCTATGCCATTTATAAGATTACAATGCCTTCATCTCCCATATCGACATATTTATTCCCAAGTGTTTTCCTTCCCTGAATCTAATCCATGTGAATCTGAATCTATTTGCGTTTTCTTATTAAGCATCTGCTTGTTTCATGAAAATAAAAATTCGGAAAATGATTTTTGCTTCATGCGGTGTTTGGAAATGTTGGGAAACTAATTCAACAGTTCAAGAAAAAAGATTTATATTTCACTGTAGAATAACTTTAAGAAAACACACTCTTCCACACACATGCACACATGAGCTTTCACAGTCCCATAGTGAGGATGCAAGCACTAGATACATATTCCCTTCGTCCTGAATGAGCCACCATTAATTAGTTAATTAATTAAATTGTGTTATGATTAATAAAGTGTGACGCACATTTTGGAATGTAGGAAGAAATATGCTTAGGACATGAACCAAGTTCCATTCAAAAGCAAGAGATTTTGAAAGTCCACGGCCAAAGACTTGCATCAAAGAAGTGAACATGATGAAGAGAAGTGGGTATCATCTTAACATACAACATTGGGACATCTTGTTACAGTGTACGGATGACCAGAACAAGCACATCTGCAGTATTTTTTTTCGGGTAGTAGTATGTATGCCTGAGAGTTGACATGGGTTGTCATGATCCTAATAACTATTGATTGCTGTCTTCTATACCTCCAATTGTAACACATGGATCCTCCTCCAAAAATCTCTTTGTTCAAATTGAAAAATGAAAGAATGACCTAAAAGCATTTCAAAACCTTGATTTGAACAAGTAGATGCCAGAAGTAGAATTATGGTTTAGTAAGAAGAGGCAGTCTCCATAATTCCATATCCCTCGCTCTAATCATCAGACGGTAAGGTTGGGCTATTTGAGCAGCTATCTTTTTGATGAAGTTCCAACATCTTCTTTTCAGGATTACAAAGGCCTGCAAGACCAAAGTCAGACTATTATGGTATACGTACAGCTACTACAATATTGAAAATATCAAATGCTTTTTAAGCGTCAGATTTTTTACACCGGGAAAATTCGGAGGCAACGTACTGGAAGCTTATTTATGGGGTATACGAGAAGAATTTATTGGATCAAGAAAAGAACATGGGACACTAGAAAAAAGTAATTTTGTTGTTCGGCTAGTTCTTATTGCCAAATAATTCTTTCCTCTGTAAAGTAAGCTAGGAATCACGAAGTGGATACTGACAAGTAAGCAGTATAAGCTTGTAGCTAGACACTCCAAACAATGCCATTTTAGGGCTGGTATTGTTTGTTTCAATGGTATTTCACGGGTAGTAACACCGACACCTTCTGATGCAACATGAAATATGGAAAATACTGCTCAAGACGATGCCCCCATGTCAAAAGATTCTTTAAGAAAACCCTTGCAGTTCAGTACAAAACCCCCCACCCCTCCAACTTCATTATGTTTTCCTGTCTCTGAGGATTTTTCACGAGAATTCATGCATGCGGAGAAAGTATTTGAGAATTCTGAAATGAACAGTTTGAAAGTACAGCACTGACCTGAACACTTGGGTATATCCCAAACAGCAATAGATGAAGGAGAACATTCCGGTTCACATAGTTGCCGATTATCCTCATGATTGACATTCATTGCAAGCATCCATGCCCCAATAGTAACATCCTCATTGCTGAACATTCGGAAACTGCAAAATAGAAAGTAATTGAACCTCTCAGAGTCCATGGAAATGGATATTTGTAGAAGACGAGATTGTGAGTGCTATTAGTTATACATGGACAGGCACACTTACCACTGAGCGAGGAGGAAGTAGAGAGAGAGAGCACAAGGGAGAGAGGGAGAGAGAGAGGGGGGGGGAGAGAGAGAGAGGGAGAGGGAGAGGGAATTGTTTGCACAGCAGGACAAATTGAAGAGGCTAGTATATGTAGATCATCTAAAATCATGCACTACAGAAAATAGTCCACCGGTCTTAGTTTATAAATGAACTAATATATATGGGAAAAATCTATGTAACCTCGCCCTTCCCTACCAAACAAAAAAATGTATACAAAAATCTACAATTATTTATTTTTGCTATTCCATAAGACCTTCTTAAACATATGAAGAGTTAAGCGAACCTTTCTAAAGTGGGAAAAGGAAGGGAATATAAGAGGGGGAAAGGGTTGACTAGGGTGAAAATATATTGACTTTTGGAAATACCATTCCATTTGGCTGTAAATTATTAAATATTTATCAGCTAAATAGATTGATAATCTTTTTTTTTTCCAAAGTACATATCAACACACAACCTCCCTGGATATGCCACCGGTTATAACCATCTAAGGAGTTAAACACTGCATTTGAGTGGCCTTGGTTTAGCACAAATCCAGCACCGCTTACTGGCCCATAAGATTTCTTTCAAATCCTACCGCCTAAACCTAAGGTGTCCAGAATCTCCACACATGTTTGTTCTATGGCTGTCAAGACCGAGAACCATTAACATTGCTTTCAGACGTTTACCCTTTTTTGTACCTAAAGCCTTTGAGGCAAACACCAACCTCAGAATAGGGAGTGAATTCCAATGGGTGAAGAGACATTATTAATGTCTCCAGGGAGAAAGGACTAGCTTCCATAGTACAACCTAAAAAGATTGATCTAGCAGGTGGGCATTTGTGGAAAGCCGCATACTTTGTAAAACTCATATAGGAAGGTCAAGCAGGCTTGGTACACAGTTGGATCCATCTTGAACTGACAAGTGGTACGAGGATTGTGGATGGGTTTTCATGTTTCAGAAGGTATCAGCATATCAGTAATTTAAGGAAAGCATAGTAATTCACCATTGTGGACACTACTAAAACCACAAATTGGACAACTTGACCAGGTGCTGGGATTTCTGAGAGCACAATTTATTTTTCTGTTACTACTTTTGTTAGATTTATTAATAAGCCAAGAATGCTCAACTTCTATGTTCAAAGAGATCCATGGGCAGGAAACATATACAAGTACAGGAGACAAGCATGCTTCAGAAACATGGCGACGCATAGACATCTATGTTGCATATAAAGTTGGTCCAAGTAACTATTTAAAGGAGGATGACAGGATGCATTAACAGGGAAAAGCAGGGCTATGTGACGCAGGAATTATATGGTTGCACCACGATAATCTACAAGAAATGTCGAATATATCCAACATTCCAACCCCTTATAGCCGCAATTTACCACCACCAAATTGTGTCAAGAATCAGATCAAAGGAAAGGAAAGCTAATTTCTCAAACCTTAGAGACAATCTAGAGTAGCTACCCTTACCTATTACAATGCTATTGCTTTAAATAAATAACTTAGTGCTGAAGGTGCCGTCTAAGTTGCATCATCTATCTAAACTTGGTCTCGAAGAAAAGGAGTCCAAGTTACCAACATATTTTAAATACTAAAAACAAATTAAACGGAAAACAGTAAAAGTACTATTTAATATTCCCTCCATTCCAATGTAAGTGTTCACTATTTTATTCGGGTGTTCCAAAATAAGAGGCCAACTTAATAACTTTCCCTTTATAGAGCAAAAATAAAGCATTAGAACTACACAGTTTACTTGGACCCACAATCAGTCTCTTCCTATCCACATGATTTTAATAAAGTCAAACCTCTCCTAAAACTATGTTCCAATTCAAATAGGACACTTATTTTGAATCAGAGAGAGTAACTGATTCCTACTCATTAAAAATTGAGCTAACAATAGCTTAAAGACACCCATATTATATTCCCCTCGAATTATATTTGCATCACTATATTGTATGAGATTATTGAAGGGTAGCGCTGGAGTGAAGAGTGAATTAGTAATATGCCAGGTATAGCTTGCGTTACACACTAATGGACCATAGAGAGAGATGGAGAAGAGATAGGCAAGCTAAGGTCTTAGGAAAGGACACTGCTGCATAAAAATGTACATACATGTTGCGGTTATCAATAAATGATCGGTGGGTAATTGTAGGACACTGTAGTCTATCACGTGTATGACCAAGTGCGGCCATACAACAGGGTGGTGAGTTCTTTATTGTTGGTTCATACTATCACAGATCTCCGTGTCCTTTACCTAGGCCACGCACCTCCACATTAGTGGTCCACGCAGTAAGGTTCCTGTACTCCAGTCTCCAAAATAACAATCCTCCATGATGTCATTCACGGTTATGAGACACCGCAGTAGAAGCTACCTTTGTCATGTCCTAACAATGATAGAGTAGGCTGCGAATTGTAGGTGTGTGCACTTGGGGAGCATTGTCCCCTAGTGCAAGCCTGGGGACCTTCCAACAAGGCAATCTACAAGTCACGTACAAATAAGTATGATCCTGACACATAGCAACAGAAGAGGACAAGCCATGTATGGTGCTACCCTGCTCTACAGGCACAAAACTCACAAGCCTTATCAATGAATATTGCCTGAATAGAAAATATTAAAGTAAAACAGCATGAAATTAGGAATGGATTTACAATAGTAAACCCACTGACTAATCATAAAAAAATACGCCATAGAAAAAAAGGCCGATGCCAGAAATTTTATTGATTTTAAGAAAATCAAGGATAGAGGACACAAGGTTAAAGATTGAGGATGTTTAGCATGTTCCTTTCTCCTATCATTTTCCAGAAAATCTATGAGAACAGTTAGCTTGTAAGTGTGAAAATGGATAATGCTAACTTGCCTGTCATTTCTCAAGGCAACCAGGCTTGCAACAACATCAGCGGATAGAGCATATATTGGACCATAAGCATGGAGAAAGTACTCCTTGCCAAGCATATAACCTAGTGGTTCGTACCTGCATCAATTCAAATGATCATTATACTAGGGAGGGGAGGGGAGGAGTTTCACTTGTTTCCAGCATCTGCGCCAACGTTTATTAAAATTATATATTCAACCTATTGGTACTAAAATTTCCAACTTTAACAATATAAAGTTCATGTTTGGAACACATCTTAAAACATTTTACTTGGAAAGAGTCGCTGAATAAACTTCTCTAATGATGAACTTGTGGAATTCCAGAATTGATGCCAGCCGAATATTACGTACAGCTGCTATTCTAGGTCTATCCGCACTCCTGGCCATCTAGGGCCCATAATCATCCAGAAACACACTTTGTGTGCCTCCACCTTAACATCCAAGATCTTCATACTTCCAAAAGATACATGTTTACTGTATACTTATCTTCCTACAGGCTAAAACATGCAATGGCGAAGCCAGGATTTCATCCCTAGGGGACCCAGATTAAGTTAATATGAAAAATTCAAGAGAGCATGATAAACTAAAAAAAGACAAATATTACATTCTACAAGGGGAGGAATTGGATATCATTACAGAGCTGGGGAAAGACATGGCCATTTTGGCCCTATTCTGGCTTCGCCAGCAGCATGGTTGGCTACCATATTTTTATGGCACTTTCATCTTTTGGAGAGAGGGTAAACAACAGTGAAGTTGATCGTTTACAGCATTGGCAGTTAAGAGCTTTGCTGTGATTATACAAATGAAAGAGTATTTGTGCTTAACCCCATACAATCCCATATCAATTCAGAACTACTAGCCACTACTTTAGCAATGTCCCATCAATATAATCAGCTTTGAGAACCTCAAGCATCAATGATGATTCTTGTACCAACTATTCTCCACCCATGTTAACTAAGTTATCACACATCAAATTAATACCAAAGTTGAGAGAGGGGGGGAGTGAATTGAAATTCTTAAAACATCACTTGCTTTAGTACATACAAGAATTCAAACATCTCCAATAAACAACTTTGCCAGGCAAGTTTACCTTTCTTGGATGAAGTACTAGACTAGTATAGTGGAATTCACCATTTTTCTTGTTTGTTGATGCACCCACCACTTTGGATGGCGGATGGATCAACAAACAAGTAAAAAAGGTGACTATAATTTATATATAGAAGTTTCAACGCAACTAACCATTTGAGTTTTGGGTCAGTGAAAACAGGGCCCTTCTTCATGCATCCAAGGTATGTTTGACTGTGAGAACGCTCTTTAGCCAAAAGAAGGGACAGGCGATCTACTCGTGAAATTAAGATTGTGAGGAGTTTAATACAAAAGTACATGAACAGTTAGAATCTAACAAGTCAGCATCCACCAGTTTCATTATATGGTCACCTGGCCTCAAATATATGTCATCGTCAGCTTTAACATAAAACTCAGAATCATAGAGTGCAAACGCAGCTTTGAAGAAAGCTAACCTGCAATAGATAGAAAAGTTAGTTTTAGTCGCACACTGTGAGCACAGTTGGCTTATATGTTACTCAATCAGCACTAACGTTTTGTATGGGAGCTTACTATACTCCTCTTCGATATCCAAAAGCAAGAAATCGTCGTATTCTGCCACCTCCTTCTTGAGCTCCAACATCTTTGATTTGTCACCAGTTCTGCCAATTATAAACTTGAAGGCCAAACCAGTGCCTTCTTCCAATCTGTAAATTCCATTTCACAAAATCATATGCAATTGGAAATACAAGTGTATCTTAAAAGTATACATGATTTTACAAGAAAAACCAGAGGAAATGACCAATACTCATTGCCACTTAAAACACTCAAAATTCATTCAAATCCACATTCAGCAATTATCAAGCCACAATGACCAGGCACGAGAACAAAACAACAAAAGCAGATTATATAGAGTTCAAACTGATGTATACCGTTGAAGGCCTTGGCGATCGGAAGGCAGCCATGTCTGGCGTAAAGATCGCCGGCGACCCGCTGATGCAAACCCTGTTTGAATCCCAACAAAACCCATAACCTTATACCTCTTCTGATCCCCATCCGAAACAATTCCATTTCCCTTTCCACCACCTTTATCCCAAACTACTGAAACCGATCTGAGCTTACTATATTTACATCTGTAACCGGAATTCTGTCTGGAGTATGCGAGAATGCCTAATAAGCCGGCGATTCCTATAAGGAGAGCGGTAAGAAGGAGAGTGGATCTGCGAGTGTAGGAGGAAGGGGAAGCGCGCGCGTGAAAGAACTTGGGCGACGAAGGCATTGCATTCAAGAATACGAAACCCTAGAAGAAATCGAACGGGGTTTTTCAGCTTTTCTTGAAGAATATTTGGCGATTGAAATGCGCCGGGAATGGGATTAGAGTGTGCGCCTGTCTCAGGACACTCATGGCAAGCTTAAGAAAATATTCAGAGATCAAACAATCCGATTGAATATATGAAGTGACGGAGGTCAAATTGAAATCGGGGGAATTCCTCGCAAGAGAACGATTTGGGTTAAGCTGGTAGCCTGCAGAGGTTTTCAGAAACAGTTGAGAGGAGAGGGACTGACTCAGGAAGGAAGAGAGGTTTCATTAGCTACTGTGACTCTGGGAGGTTTCGTTATACTAGTATTTTATTATGTAGAAAATAATAAAGGAAGTAAAACAATTACTCTATTTATTTATTGGGTAAACTGTAAAAAAAATTACTCAATTATATCCATTTTTTACATTCAGTTACCGAAATATTTTTTTATTGTTTATCATCATCGAACTTTCATTTTTCTCTTGAAAGATCACTCCGTTACATTTTGTCGTTAATTGCCCGTTAAGTTACTTATTTTGATTTGCAAAATGATCCAACATATTAAAATAAAATTTTTAAAACAAAAGGGTGCAATGTAAAACTGATAAAATATAAAAATTATATTTATAATAAACCAAATTAAAGTCTCCCCCTCCCCCTCCCC
>JAOWAN010000014.1:11386104-11400777 GCA_028566635.1 Lobelia cardinalis
ACTTTTCAATTTAAATGGACTTATTTGATAAGAAAAATTACGTTTGCGTTTCATTCTAAAATGTACAAAATAGCGTTATCTCATAATCACTTCCCAAGCTATTTTTTGAGAATCATTTTTACAAATTCTTATTTTTAAAAATAATATTCTTATTATCACTTTTTGATATGGTAATTAAACACAAATTATAAATCATTTTTGTCGAAACGCACTTTCAAAATACAGTTACCAAACACAAAATTAATTCTGCAAAAATCACTTTTTGAAAAATGAGTTTTCAATAATCACTTTTGAAAAATCACATTTATAAAACGTTTATCCAAACTCGCCGTTTGGATTTAAAATGATGTTTCATTTACCGTCAAATTTTTCATTCTAATTATATAAATTTTAATTTAAAATTTTGAATTATAAATTTTAAATAATTAATAAATACATGTTATTTTTAAAAGTTATATATGACAAATATATAACTTAAAATTATTTGACAGAAATAAGATATCATTTAAAATAGAAAATTCAAATTTTCTTTTCTACACCTTTTCGTAAACAAAGTTATCTTTTGAGATGCATTGATGCATTAAAAAATTTTAATATTACTTTCATTTCAAATAAACGTAAATCTTTTCAAAAAACATTCACAATTTACATGTCATACATAATACCTTTTCAAAAACTGAAATAATATTTCAATTTCAACTTGGAATGTGCAAAGAAAATAACAATAATCGAAACACTTTAAATACATTCAATAATTCTCATTAAAAATATATTTATTTTAAAATGATTAGCAAGTACCGCACTAAAACTTCTTAACAAAGTGACAACCAAATATGAAAAAGAAGAGGGGTGTGTTCGGTACTAAATACATTTTTCTTACTAAATTTTAAAAATAGTCAAAAATGATGTTTATTATATTAATTTTAAAAATATCATTTTTTTTTCTCACGTAACTGTTCTTTTTATATCCCTATATTCACATTTATATTATATCAAACATCACATCAAATTACAACTATCAATCTCTGTCTCTCTCTGTCTCTCTCTATCAGTATCACGTAATTATTTAAATTTTAAAGGATAAATAAGTAATTTAAATTTACACAAAAAATAAAACTATACCAAAAATTAAGTATCCAAACGCACCCGAGGTCAAAATAACAATTTTTTTAGTAAGATTTGAATCACGAGTTTGATACTTACAATGTAAAATGATATAGTAATTAAAGTAAAAAAAAAAAAATGAGAGGAGCGACTATTTACAAAGCACATAAGTGATGAGTTTAATTTACAATATTTTGGGGGACAAAACAATGTTTATTAAAAATATGTTATACCCTTTTAAATAAATAAAAAAGTATTACCAACTTTGTAAATATATACATAATATAATACACAAAAATATAAGTAAAAATAAAATTATTTTCAAGATGGATTATGGGTAACATGATAATACCTCTTCCTTGCCTCTTCTTTGTGCTCCTTAACAATTAATGCCTAAAAATAATCATCAAATCTCTTAATTAATTTCACCCTCAATCCAACAAATAACAGAAGTTCCCGTCCGTGCAATCAATCAATAAAGGTTATCATTTCTTATAAGTTTACACATAATCCAGGCGGATTTTACAATTAGTTAGCACGATCAAGGGATTCCAATTTGATTGTGATGAATTTTTGTTGTCAATTTTAACAGCAAGCAACACCAGCAGCTAGCACTTACAAGTCACCTGTCCGTCATCCACTTGGTTTGGGGGTTGGCAAGATTCGTCGTCTTGCTGTATCTCTCTAATCTCCCTTCCTGTTGAGATAATAAATCATCGGTAGTCCAAGGAGTAAATTTATGAGAGTGATTAGCGACTTTATTTGTTGCAGGAGGGGGAGGAATCTCTTGTTTCACATTTTTTGCCCATATCACTTGTGGTTTTTTTTTTTTTTTTTTAACTTTCTTACTCATTAATTTTCTTTCTGTCGTTCTCATATTTTTTATTTAATTATTATAAAATTAATAAAAGAAATTAATACCAACTACATAAAAATTTCTGTATCCAATTTACGCTTTATGTTTTTTCTCTCATGTGATAGTGCTGTTAAGAATCAAAAATTGATGCCAATAAAGTTCGGAAACTTTTTTGATGACTAGTTCTTTGTTACATTTTTTTATTTGAGAGAAATTCACCTTACCGTGGATAAACTTCTCTGAGATTTTCTTTGGCTTCTTTAATTTTTTTGACCTGAAATGTAAACAATATCTTTATCATTCATGTTTATTTATCGTAATTACATTGAAATGGATTCGATCATTCGGATCTGAAAGAACTTTAAGGTTATAAGTGAACTTGATCTCATTGTTGATATCTTGCAAGTTTAAAAGCAGATTAATCATCTCTTCCATGTCGACTTTGGCTGCAGCAACCTCTTCAAAGAATTGGGAGAGGTATCTTTCCTCGGAAGGGATGAATTATCGAGGAAAAAAAATATGAGGATAAGAGCTTATTCAGGAAGAAGAAGATGAATAATAGAGAAAAATATGATTAAAATTTTATTTATGTTTTAATTTGTATAATAGGCATATAATTATTATTTTGGGAGAGAGATAAATAGGAATATTAGTGTATTAAAGTGAGTAAAATATTTAAAAAATATATATTATATTATTTATATATAATTATATACTATATTTAACACTAGTATGCTTTATAAATAGTCGTTATTAAAATGAGATAAAGATTAAAATAGTGAGATCTTAATGAAAGAGAAGAAATAAAAATGATTAAACTTGTGAAAAAATATTTTTTTTTTAAAAAAAAAGGAAAGGAAAAAGAAGGAGACTTTGCATCGTTCACAATCCAATTTCCCTTGCCCTCAGTCATATAAACTATCGTCAGCAGTACTCCCTCCTGAACCAGACCTTCAGTTCTCCACTCATTTTCTCTCTCTACAATTCTTATCAGTTAATTTACCGCTCTTGAGAGAAGAAGTACGTACAGTAGCAGCAGTCCAGAATGAGTGCAGCAGCCATGTTGAGATCCATCCTGAAGAAATCCGCCGCCTCTTCGTCACCTCAGTTGGTCCGCCGCGCCTTTTCGTCGGGATCGGCTCCTGAACGCAAAGTGGTGGTGTTGGGAGCCGCGGGGGGAATCGGGCAGCCCCTTGCTCTTCTCATGAAGCTAAACCCTCTCGTTTCCAGCCTCGCTCTTTACGATATCGCCGGCACTCCCGGTGTCGCCGCTGACGTCAGCCACATTAACACCAGATCTGAGGTTCCCTTCTGCTTCTATCCCTCATCTGACCCCTCTTCTTTGACTAGTTTGACCGCGGGACGTACTAATTGTGTTTATTCCCTTGCTTATTTGCCAGAGTTTTAAGGTTTAGCGATTCTTTTTACTCAATTGCTGCTTGACTCTCTCGCTCTAATAATGAATTTTTGTGTCACCAGCATGTTAGGGTTTTGTTCTAGATTTCGTTTGATCTCTTCTTTGACTGTTGTATATGCAGAATGTATACAACTTGCTATTTTGTAATTAATGGCTCATTTCATGGGGTTTCAGTGTGGAATTATTTCTTTAGTTACGCTGATTATTTAATTATCTGGCTCAAGTTTGGTTTTTTTATGTTCTGATGATTCAGTTGCAACCCATTTCCAGACTGAAGTTATAGATTAGGTCTCTTTGGGTTTTGAACTAGTCCCTCCGTCCCTAAATAAGTGTCCCAATTGACTTGCTCATAGTTTTAGAAAAAAGTGACTTTATTAATGTGTGGATACAATGGATTAACTTGTGGGTCGAAACTGAATTTGTGGCAGACAATTCAATCTTGGATAACCAAAAGAGTAAAATTTGGAAAGAGAACACTTATTTTGGAACATTTCAAAAAGGAATGAGGGACTTAGGAATGGAGGAAGTACTATATTCTGTTCTGTGTACCTTCACTTTTTGGCTGAAATAAATTTTGATTCAAGTGGTTGCTAATTTCTAAGAATTTCTTATGCTGAATTTGTTTGATCCACTCCAATTTTGCATATTTTCTTTCTTTATGATAAATATATTACTGTACAGGTTAGTAGTCTAGCTTATGTTATGCAGCCTGGCTTTTCTTGTTTTAATACTTTTGAGATCTGATATGCCTTCTCCTGGGTCTGTCAGTATCTTCTTTTGAGCTGCTATGATCACTTCAGTTTATAGATAAGTGCTGTAATGCACACTAATGGTACATCTCATATGTGTAGGTAGCTGGATACATGGGCAAAGACCAATTGGGGAAGGCATTGGAAGGAGCTGATGTTGTTATCATTCCTGCTGGTGTGCCAAGGAAGCCCGGTATGACTCGTGATGATCTTTTTAACATTAATGCTGGCATTGTTAAAGATCTCGCAACTGCAATCGCCGAATATTGCCCTAATGTGAGTGCCATCAGTGCTCAAGAATCCGTTACCTCGTCTATTATTGGTTTTATTGCTCCAACATCTACAACTATAAAATGGTGTTCTCTCTCTACGATAATCAGGCTCTCGTTAACATGATAAGCAATCCTGTGAATTCTACTGTTCCCATTGCCGCCGAGGTCTTCAAGAAAGCAGGGACTTACGATGCGAAGAAGCTCTTTGGTGTGACAACGCTTGATGTTGTTAGGGCAAAGACTTTCTATGCTGGAAAGGCAAATGTACCGGTCGCTGGTATGCCATACAATGGTTCCTAGTCTTGTCTGAATTTTAACTATGCTATGTTTCTATATCTAAATTCAATTTCATTGACTTGGATATTCTGTTGATTCCTTGTTCAGATGTCAATGTACCAGTTGTTGGTGGTCATGCTGGTATCACCATTCTTCCATTGTTTTCTCAGGTATAATCTTGCTTGGTGCTCTGTTGTTTCATTCAGCTACAATCATCAGAATCGTCATTATCCTTGACAAATGGCACCTGCCACTTTTTATATGGTTTGTTTATTCACATTGGCCACTTTTTATATGGTTTGTTTATTCACATTGGCCACTTATATTTTACAGGCCACACCAAAGGCAAACGAAGTGTTGTCCGATGAACTTATCACTGCTCTTACTAAACGAACCCAAGATGGTGGGACGGAGGTTGTGGAAGCAAAGGCTGGAAAGGGGTCAGCTACACTCTCAATGGCGTAAGTACAAAACTCTAGTAATTATGGACTCTTTTATGAGGCTTGATTTTGTGTGCACTTATGATTTTGGCACCTTTATGAATCTCCTCCTCTTTCAACCCACTCCGGTGTCAAGAATGTTCCTCATTCAGTCTGCAATTGCTTGGAGAAATTGATTGCTTGAAAGCCAACTAGTATTAATGCGGGTGTGTATGTTTTATGCAGCTATGCAGGAGCTATTTTTGCTGATGCTTGCTTGAAGGGGCTAAATGGAGTGCCCGATGTGATAGAATGTACATTTGTTGAGTCAAATGTCACGGAACTACCTTTCTTTGCATCTAAGGTGCGGCATTTATTCTAATGATATTTGTTAAATTTAACGTCTGGATTCATGCAGTTCTTGTTAGTCTGGTCTGCTGATTTATTTAGCAAAGTTATGCTACTTCTGTATTCTGTGCTTGTTGGTGAGAATGCAGTGGGAGAGAAATTCAAATACCTAGTTTTTAAGCTCTTTGAGTAAGATTGAATTGCTGCTTATGTTTTGCGAATATGGAAATAGTCTTTATCTTAAGCTAAAAGGTCCCAGGTCTGCTAACCGAGTCCAAATTTGTGCATCTGCATCTATGGCTCGTTTCCTTATTATGTTCTCCATCTGTTCCGTACAAAAGAGTCCATATTTACTGTCAAAGATATCAAGGATAAGGTTGAAATTCCATAGTCTTTAGAGTTTAACAACAGATTAACATCAGCCATTTACCCATAAAGGACATTGAAAAGTGGAACCAAGTACTCGGGCCTAGTTGCCAAATCTTCGGGGCACATGAAGTCCAAACTTTCCTCTTCCCGCATCTAATGAAATCAGTTATTTCCTCGCCCACAATATCTCTCTCAGCTCTGTGCACACTTTCTGTTCTCTCTGCCCCCTTTAACCCTCTTCTCTATTTCTTCTTCAGATAATGGCCAATCAGGTCACAAAGGACATCAAAATAGTGGAGTATCGTAGCAATTTCAATGTGTCTGTACCTAAAAAAGTCAGTATCTCAATACTAGTATGAAAGTAATTCCACAAGTCCCGATTTTCTTAGGATACGTAATTTGTGACGATTTTGTCCTCGATCGTCAGTGATTCAACAGTGTACACGTCAATTTTGTATTTGAAATTTGGTGACAGCACCAATGATGTGGCAAGGGCATAATTATACCAGGTTATGCATTGGTTGAATACCGTGCTCACGCCTCAAGGGTGACCTAGGGTGAATTTCTCGTGGAATAACTATATCAAGGGTGTGGCCAAATTTGTTTCCAGAGTTAATTGTAGGACTTGTGTTTGGGTCTTGAAAACTCAAAGGCTATTGTGTTACTGCTTAACGTGGATTTTTTGAATGGAACAGCCAAAAGATGAGAACTGGCCCCTTTGCACCGATGGAGGAATCATATTCTTTTGTTGCTGTGGCTTATACTGCTACTGTACTAGAGTTGTCTGTACTAGTTTGTTTCTTTGTAATCCAAGTGCAATATTAGAAGTCATTGAAGCTGCAAGCTTTCAAAATCCAAGCCCAATAACTGCCTTGAGTACTATTTTTACCCAAGGCTTTGATAGTGGCAACTTTATATATCTCAGTTCTTGTATAGGACAACTAATGCTGTACTTGCTATAATTGACTATAATCGTGTCTTGCATGCTGCGGTCTCTTGCAATTCTAACTAAATGTTCTGATATCGTCCTTGCATCTTTCTTGTAGGTGAGGCTTGGGAAGAATGGTGTTGAGGAAGTCCTTGGTTTGGGTCCCCTTTCAGATTACGAGAAGCAAGGTTTGGAAGCACTCCTACCAGAACTCAGGTCCTCCATTGAGAAGGGAATTAAATTTGCCAATCAATAAGGTGGTGGTCGATATGTAGCTTGCTAGTGGGTGCTGGGCTGTCCCCATTAAAGAACTCGCAACAGTTTTGCATTTGTTTAAAACTCTTGTACCTCTTTCTGAGTGTTCATGCCCCTGAGGGCATCGGGTTTAGTTATTCCCAGTAAAGCTGGGGCTTAGCCTGGACTATTATTTTTTGAAAATAAAAACCAGTGAGACAAGGATCAAATACTCTGAAACTAATATTGACAAGGCTTTTATATTTTCAAAGGCAGTCAGTTTCCTGTTCCAGATTAGCAATATTGGGATAGTTTAAAGAAGCATAATCATTGCTTTGGAAAAATACTTGTTGCCCGTTTGAATCAGAACAAAGGGAGCAGTAAATTGGACGAATAATTTTCTATCAACCAATCATACACCTTGAATTGAATATCTATAATAAACGTACACCACATTTCAATAAAAAAAAAAATTATACTGTGCAATGAAACATTATTCTTTAATTCCCTTTGTTCACTAAATTAGCAACAGCAACACAGCTTTATTCTTTGGATCAAATAACCCAGTACTTGCTTCAGTAGCACATTCTAAGAAGAGTTTACCCAGCGTACCCACAGTAACTAGACCATTCATGCTCTACCCGAAAAGCATACAAGTTAAAAAAGAAAGATGGGCAAGGCAATCCCAATTAAGTAACAAGAGAAAAATTTATACATACTACCCCTATGCTTTTCATTACTGATCTCACAGCAGTTCACAGCGGCGTAACTCTAAAGAGAGGAAGCATTACACATGAAAATCGCCGTCGGATCTTCCATTTCATTGCCCCCCCCCCCCCCCCCCCGAACAAGTTTTGGAATGGTCACTGCCTCTTGTCTGAATAGCAATGACATAACACAACCTTGGACGGGCTTCCCACCGCCAAATCTGGTAGCAATTCTTTGGCAATTTACATTTGCTACACTACAGGAGAGTCCCATTACCACAACCACAAATCTATATCATACAAATTACTTCTAACAAAAGGAACCACCCTTTAGTAACAATAGGCCCATCTGTTCAAACAACTGTAAGGATGAGGGTTCCCGGTCATACACCTTTCAAAACGTCAAAAGGAAAGCATTCCGATCTGCAGCCAGGCGAGGATGAACTTACACCAGTCCCTTACTCGCACAGCACATGCAGAAGACGATGCATTCTTAAAAATCGTTAAATGTGTCAGTAGATGAAATCTGCCACGACCTGCAAAATCGGGAAAAGGGAAACATTTAGGGTGTGTTCTTGTGAGTGATTTTTGTAATTTGGTTTTGGGTTTTTGTAATGATTAAAGTAAAAAGTAAGAGAGAGATAGAGAGAAAAACTGTGGGACCAATGAAAGAGAAAAGTTAAAAATCAAAAATCATGGATGAAAATCATCCATGAGAACTTTGGGTTTCATCTTACCACCCCCAACTACTAGTGAAAGCCAATTACACAAGGAGAATAATAAATGCACGTACTAATACGCATCCTAATGATGACAAGAAAAACTCTGACCCCTACGGATATGTTCAATAAATAACATTACCTTTCATGTTATCACACACAAGGCGACAAAAAGCATATCAGCATCAATAAACTGAAACAGGGAGAAAATAAGCAGCAGATAAGGGATTCTTCTTTACATGTTATTTCAACCAGTTCTCTTATCTTTTTAACTTGAGATTTAACATCACTTTTCATTTCTGCAAATGATTGGATATTATTAGTTGCAATATTTGGTTGTAAGAGCTTCTGCTCCCAGGGGATTCATATAATTTGGCAAATTTTACTAATCAAGAAGTTGACACATTACAGTCGTTCCCTGAGGGGCTCAAAGGTCACAAGCACGGTCACTATTCTAATTTCTAAGTATGATGGCAAAATATGGAAATACTGGTTAATGTTCCCAAATGGAGACATCCAAACTGATGCTTGACAAATTACAACACGTCTCACCAAGAACCTAACTGCAATCATAAAGATTTGCTTTGTTCAAATTTGAGATCAAAGAAGTGAATGTGTCACAAAATCTATGGGAGTCTGGATGACCTGTTTCTTCATGGCAGCATGGAAATAACAATCGGATTCTATTGTGAGCTTAGTTGAGAATAACTTGAATGAAAATGGAGAATATACTGCACTTCCACAAAATTTACTACATTCTGAATCATCATAAAATTAACATATTTGCGTCCAGGAAATTTCCTACGATGTCACCTCCTTCACCAGCACAGGACAAATGCATCTTATATGACCAAATAAAGCATTAAGTAGGCAAGATCTCTTAGGATACCAAGCCACATTCTTCACTATGATCCACTGCTATACAAGTAAAGTATCTTTTAAGATGTCCTCTGAACTTTGGTTATATAAGTGATTATGACCAGACATTGGCAGGTTAGACAAGTTTCAGAAAGAATACTTGAAGAGGTGAATCCTTTTGTATAAATTTTTTCCCGGAATTGTTTAAATACGGGATGCTTCTATGATAGAGAACTTCTGTGGATCTTATCGCAAACACCTTTCACTAATCCCAACTTCACTACTACAAAATCCAATATAATGTTGTAACTGGAAAGATCCAACACCCACACGTACAGAGACAGACAGTAACTTCCCACATCAAAAGAAACAAGAAGAAGAACATGTGCAGAAAATGATCAAAAAAAAATTCTAAGCACAGAAGTCTATAATCACCAATCGACATAGATTGATCAACAAAAAGCCTGAAAACGCCCAAATATCTAGGACGAAAGTTTTGCTCAACTTCCCACATGGTCCTTTAAATTGTGGCAATCTATACCTTTGAGAGGGAAGTGATTGGCCCACAACCTTGAGTATATCAAATCTCCCGAAACGCGTACTAACAAGGATACCCTCGCCCAAAGCAGGAAATTTGGAGGGAAGTTTGCAAAGCAATCCACCAAATTGTTCAAGCATAACTTGTTTCGCAGAAAGGAAGTGCGCTTACACTGTATGCAAGGGAATTTCTATCTTTAGGCCGACTTTCAGATATTTATATCTTTTTGTAATGAAGATCCTATAATACCCTAAGTCCATAATTCTACCACATCAGCAATAAGCTTAATGACCTTCCTGTTGACTACAATTGCTCTAGAGCAAAACCAATCAAGCACCCTCATCACTTACTTTTTACTGCTGCGATAGAGCAACCATAGACCGATGCTTCTTCTCTTCCAAGAAGTTTCATCAGCAAGAGAATGAATCTACCTTGAACATGTCTTGTTTTCAAAAAATAACCACAAGAAACAAACTGTTCTATTCAACATTAGGAATGCTATCAAAAGACTCCCCATTGCAGGACCAACCACAAATACAACACATCCAATTCAAGCATACACAGATCTTATTTCTATAAGTCCTCATTCCTCTCCCTCTCCCTCTCATTACAGGCAAACAGAGCACCAAAATACGGGGGCAGTGGGGCACACACCCAAGTATGTACATCTTAGATTTCCAATTCAATCCTCAACCACAAGATAATCCATACCACATGACCTAAGCATATATGGCCGACTCACGAGATCAATTACTTAAAAAAAATCAACATACATATATGACCGTCTCTCACTCCACGGCATTAGCACCAGCTTCAGAAAAGTCACAAAAATAGCTTACAGTCTACAAAAACTCTCAAAGGAGAGATCATTAACATCTCAAACTGTAAAGACTAAAGAGAATATGCCAAGTCAATGTACAATATAACTTTCAACTTTTTCTACTTCTCAAAATGGTCAACCTGGGCATCAAATGTGGAATTTCCACTAGAGAGCAAAATCCCACTGAAATATACCATCAGCAGAATAGATATACAGAACAAAGTTCTTTGCCTACTCCAAATCTATCTTCTTCTCAGCACTAGTAAGTCATCGCCTAAGACTTCACCACCATAGTATTGTTAGAAAGCTTAAGTAATGCACAATCAGACTATTTACAGTTTTTTTCTTGTCAGATGTATTCTCCACCATACCTTCTCCATTTTCTTCCCGAAAGATAGTTTCCTAGTGCTGCACAAGAGTAGGGCATGGTACATATTTTTGTGAATAAGCATTACATTTCTTACAACTGTACAAAGATAAAGCCCACAATTCTATTTTGCCTGTTGCATGGTTTCTTAGTACATTATAAGCTTGTTCTACACAATAATTTTAACTACTTAATCATAGATTGATACAACAGCTGCAGCACAAGATTGGATTGGCGATCTATGTACGCCGCTAATGGACTGTGTAGGTTTTCTTTATCCACAGAAAGTCAACCTGAAGTTGTGTGTTGCAAACAGCAAACGGGAGAGAGAGAGAGAGAGAGATCAGCGTGTTTTGATCTTGTCAGCTGAAATTGTATTAACAATTCAAAGTGATGATAAAAATATTTTTCGAGTTCTACGACCTATACAAGGTGACAAAATTCACCCTCGTAAGCAGTTATAAAGCACTACAACAATAAAACGGAGAAGGTGACAACGTAGAATGTATTTGAGAACTCAAATGATCCCTGTGACGCGAGACAATAACAGCAGACGTAATTCAATGTATAACTACCTTAATCTACTTCATTCAATTCCTAGGTGAATGCCCTGCATCTGATCCATCAGCAGAGGAGCTATCACTGTCCGAGTCTGCAAATAAAGTATCAAAGTGAATTATAGCAAACATGACACTTCCGCAAATGATTATAAGCCCATCACGGGGAAGAAACAAACAATCAATTACCACTAGAAGAGGATCCAGAGTCGCTGCTCGAACTGCTTGAACTACTAGACCCACTAACATTATCGCCTTGCCTCTCCCCTTGAACAGGAGAAGTGTTAGTGAGTTTAGTTTCATCTGCTTATCAAAGGTCAACAATCGGATTAAGTTGCTTTCAAAGCAATGATTACAACATATAAAATTAGAAATTCCAAACTCTTTGGAAATTCTTACCTGCTTTTGTTTCTGCTGGTGCCTGTGGAACAGCTGGTGCAGGTTTCTGCAATAAATATAGCATAAATAAGAATCCATAATTGAAAAGGAAATATAAATGAACTCTATAACGGAAGAATCAATAGTTCCAACCTTTATCACTGCTGTAAGGCCATGGCCAGCTTCTGCTCTAGCTTGAAGGGCAAGTTCAGCTTTTCTCTTGTGCTTACTCAAACTCTTTTTGTAATTGGTGACAAACCTATCGAGTTCCCAAAGAGTTTCCGCATCAACACTGTCAATATCCACTTCAATTTCATCATCATGTTGACAGAGTGAAGAATTCCTCTTCTTAATAATCTGCACAATGTTGTCCAGCTTCTCGGAAGGCAGGTTCTGAAGATTCGTGCTGAGCTTTTGCTTCTCTTCGTAAGTCATATCCCTCTTATTTGGATCCTTTGCTTTGGGTTTCTTCGGCACAGGTGTTCTAGCAACTGGAGCAAAATGAGAGGGTCTCTGTCTGGAATCAAAAGGCACCGGCATGGATTCTGACCTATCCAAAGTCCGCATTGGAGGGCCACGCATGAAGGAGGTAGGAGTTCTTGACGTGGGAGTCTGCAAGCCTGAGTCATAAATCATCCCATACCTCCAATCAGGATGATACTCCGATTCAATTACAGCCCATCCCTCCTCAAATATATCCGACAGCTGTTCTGCCATGACATGAACATCCTGCCCTTTCGGATTATATGTCATGGCATTACGAAAGGTGAGCCTCACATCCTCAGCAAATTCTCTAGGAGACTTGTAGAAGTTCTGAGCCAATCGAGTCCTGACCGTACCCAAATCCATAGGCTGCTTGATGATGTCATGATAATCATGCAGCCCAAGCAGCTTCGCATTCACCGGGTCATTAAACACCCAACCATGCTTGTGCTTCATTAACCTCTGCAGCAAATTGCGACAATTCTTAAACACTTGATTTCTGTACCTATCAAACCCAAATCCATGATCCACATCCCTTCCATGTTTCTTCCCACCATTGGCTTTCGTCTTCTTATTGCTTTCCGGAGGTAACCTATCCTTCCCAAGAAGGAAATCTGAATTTCGATAATACTGATTTGCTTTCGGAGTCCTCTTCTCTTTCTCAAGAAACTCACCAGGCATTCCACGAGTGTTATCCATAACTGAAACACTCAAATGTCTAAAAGGCCTTAAATCTTGATGACTACCTACCACCGAACCAACCTCAGAATGAACTCTAACTAAAGCCCTCCTATCTATTATCATATCATTACCAGAATGCTGCGAATGACTGTAAGTCCGAACCTGTTCCATCTCCCTCCCATGTGACAAATGAACATCAGCATGGCCCATATCATGACCAACATCCTCACCAAGAACGGTTGCGTCGACAAGAACAGCTGATGAATGAGCAGTAAGTTCAGCTTCTTTACTTTCGAGCTTCTGCACTAAACCCCTAACCTGCTCAAGCTCGCTCATTAGCTTCTGCCGTAGCTCTCGAGTGCCATTTCTGGTGGAAGCCGCAGCTTTAAAATTAATCTTAACACGATCATCAACCCTAGAGGCGACAACCAGCTGCACACCCCCATTTGAAACAGGTGCCGCCGCTTCCACAGTCGCAGTCGCAGCCGCTCGATTCTGGTTAGAAGAATCGTTATCGTCAGATAAGACCTCGATACGCGGATGCTCTGAATTAGCGACTTCTGTAGCAGCTAGGGTTTGATGGGGGGATTGTCGAGGAACATCATCTCCGGTCGAAGTACCAACATCGGCAGCAGTAGCAGTAGTTGTAGTAGCGTCGGCATCGTTAACGGTGGTCGGAGCGGCGGCGGCGGCGGTGGGGGTGGTGGTTCGGATGCCTTTACGATGGAATTTTCTAGTATAAACCTTATCACCGTCGCCCCACCTACGTTTTTCTCTCAATTTGTCAGCATCTAATGTCTCCGAAGCCATACATATACAGCGACAACCCCCGACAAGGAAAATAAAACTAAATTTTCCCCCTTTTGAAAAACCCTAAAAGAAATCACAATTCAAAAAGATAGGGTTTTGAACGAAGACGGAAAAGATTAGATCTGTAAGAAATTGAAAGGTTTTAGATGGATCCGAGTATGAAACTAGGGTTTTGGGAGTGTGATCTGTAAAGAAAGAGTGGCGAATTTTTTTAAAAAAATAATGGAAATTGTAATTTTTTTTTAATTTAAAAAATTTAAAAAGAAAAAAAAAGAAAGGAAACTAGGGTTTCGAATGTAGGAGGAGGAGGAAGAGAACCAAACCCGAACAAGCGACAGAGCAGGTGGTAGATCCGAACTCTTCTCTCTCTAAAACGATGTTTCCCTCACTAACGATGTTTCTCTCTCTAAAACTAAAATGTCGGGGCGAGTGGGATTGGATTGAGCTTTTAATCACACGCGCTAGTTGACCAAAACATCTAAAGGCGGTTCGTTGCTAGTTAGTCCTACAAATAAATAATAGACAATGACGATTCAACCCCCATAAAATCTACAAAAAAAATTTTTATGATGTACAATTGCAAAATTTTGCATCCTAATATCGTTAATTCTATTTTCGGGGTAATTTGTACAGCTCATTCATGTGGTTTGACCAAATTTTGTTCCCCCTTAGATTTGGCCATTATATAGAGCCTATCATTTTATATATTTTATTGATTAATTCAATTAATTTATAATTTTTATAGAAATAAAATATAAAAAAATACTTTAAAAATATTAATTT
>JAOWAN010000014.1:11415895-11427167 GCA_028566635.1 Lobelia cardinalis
TCTCTATCTAATGCATGCAATCGTTGCACCAAGAGTAGGCAAATAACCCCCCCCCCCCCCAATTAATTACTAATTAGCAGTCTCCGAATGATTTTCATGTGTTATAGTAGATGATACTAGATTGCTTAGTTGGGAACCAATAATCAGGGATTCAAATCAGATTATCCATATCATATTAATTTGAGTGCTTGGTTTACTTTTTTACACTACTCCGTACATGTTAAGGTTTCGGGCTGCTTTCTTCACGAGGATTCTCGCGACTTTTTTGAGGACGTTTTGGGCACCTCCCAAATTCCCATGTACTAGTCTACTACTAGTAAATTGTCACTTGATTTTACTATTATTTGAGGACATTTTTATGCGCCAGCACCACCAAGTGCGCAAAACCCAAATTCACATATTTCTCCCTACGTTCCGTTCCTTCTTCCTCCCTTTCAAAGAGAAATCACGCAGACGCTATGACGAACCCTAATACCTTTGCTTGAAGCTCCCAAATAAATCCAATTTTTTTATTCATTTTATATTGAAAAAAATAATACTAATAATAACAGTCTGACACCTCGCCGAAATGAATGAAATGCACTCCTCCTCCTCGTACAAATTCTAATGAGCGCCTACGCGCTTGATTTTATTAGGAGCGTTCAATGAACATATATATTATAAATTATGCACATATACGTGTTATAAAATGCACATATTAATTATGCACATATACATGATATAATTAATATGTACATTTATAATACGTATATGTGCATAATTTATAACATATATGTGCATTGAACGCTCCTAATAGAGGTGCTCATCAGATTATCTGTCCTCCTCCTCCTCCTCCTCCATACTTTTCACGACTGTTATTTGCCTCTTTGAGTTTTAGAGCTAATTTCATTAGTATTATTTTTTATTTCGTCAGGATCTCCACCTCTTAAATTTAACCATAAAGCTTCATGATTCAACAACAATACACAACTCAGATTCATTAACAAATATACGTCAAGGTTCAACAATTTCAACCAAAAAAAATCATTGTGCTTCAACAAAATTTGCAGTTTCATTTACAAGATTAAAAAAAAAAAAAAAAAGAACTCGATTCAGCACATCATAACTTTGATTTAACAAAAAATGCACTACGATTCAACACTTTCAACAACAACAAAAAAAAAAAAAAAAGAAAGAAAAATGGGATTCAAACGATTCAATAAATTTGCACGTTGATTAAAACAATTGACGAAAAAATGTCAGCGCACTCAAAAAATCGCATTAATTAAGAAAACTGCGGGGATACAAATCGGCCAGGATACAAATTTGCACAAGATTTGAATAACCGATGAACATGCAAACTGGCTTTCCACCACTTTACTGCTAAACCAGAAAAAAGAAGAAATCCTAACTACCAGTTGGTTGCTGGAGAAACAAAAAAAAAAAATACTAGATAGTATGCTTACTTTACTATATTCTTCATCTTGTGCATACTCACTTCTTGGACCACAGTCCACAAATGACCTAAAAGTGATGTTTTTTTTCTTAGCACTCACTATATAAAACACTCGACTTTTCCACCGAGGACATTCACCTTATAGGATCCAATTTTCCATCTTCGGAATGTTAAATTGAAATTAAGATGAAGTATAAAATTCACTCGCTCGCACCTAAGTGAACAGCTTTGCATAAACATTAGGAAAACAAGAATAAGATTTTATTATTCGCCCGATCATAAATAGGTTACATATCAATTGTTTGGCTGCCAAAGTAACACCATTGTAGCCCCCACCCCCCCCCCAAAAAAAAAAAAAAATGCAAAACTAAATCAGAGAATCTAAAAGAGAAGGCTCTTCTTGTTGTGTACCCTCATTTGTTGAGAATGTGTAATAATAGCTATAACCGTGGGTGGGTGACTAATGGTGCCTCGGGTCAGGTCCTCCAGGACTGAACCGGTCTGTATCATAATGATTTTCTAACTCGATCATATCATGCCTTTGCATACTTACCTCTATCATCATTCGTGCCTTCTCAATTAGCTTAGTACCTTCTCTCGTACTAGTAATTAATGAGCCAAGAGGACGAGCCTGGGAACTCCTTGGCAAAAGCAGGGCCAGAACTAGGAAGAAGAGAAACCTCAAGCCAGCCATTCTGGTCAAAAAATAACTAATGCGGGTAGAGAATAGAGATGTCCAAGTTAAGATGGTTGGATTTATATAGACCTCCATTGTCGAAAACTCGGCTAATTTTTAAATGATAAGAGGTCAAATAACGACAATTATGCAGATCAATCAAATGGAAGGAATAAGGATACCACTTCGTGTGTTAAAAGTGGGTGCTCATTGCTTGTGCACACCTATATATAAATTTGCCTCTTCTCAGTTAGGTGCTGACACTTGTAGCATTCAAAGATGAAATGCATTTCTGGTTGGTTTTTCCTTCCTCCCTTTCTCCTTCTCCTCTATGGTGTTTTGTTTTGTTGTTTTTTTTTTTTTTGGAGGGGTAGGGTGGGGTGTGGGGAAGGAGGGAAGAGAAGGTGATGCTAATGCCCATATTGCCATTTGACCTTCAAAAGTGAACAAATTATTAAACCTCATAAAAGAAAGAAAAAGAAATGCGATGACTCGGGCCATTTTTTGCTGCCTTTTCTTTTCAGTTCATAAAACAGAGTTATAGTCCCAATATATCTCCAGAAACGTGATAGTATAATCATGCTTACATGATCCAAAATAATATATATACATATACACACATATATATAGGGCCCCTACAGTCGTTGTATGCCTCTCTAAAGTACCAAAAAATGAGTGGCCTCCAACTCACTATTAGCTTTTTGGCTTTATGCAGTTTCAGATTCTGGTCTTCCTCTAATAATCTGAAACTGCGGACCTAATAAACCGTGCACGGCCAGTGTTTTCTTCTTCTTCTTCTACGCTTGTACAAAACCATAGAAGATCAAGAAACCTTCCCTTCTCCAGTAGTGCTGCTTGGAATTTGCATATGCTCACGGTATCAGAGCAATATGATCAACCTCGATTGGTTGGTGCGTTTCAAATCTATGCACTCCCGATAGCTTAACCTGACTATATTTCCTACCTACAAGTATGTATTTGGCTCAAGTTGTATCTCGATCAAATGAGCTTTAATTGTGCCTACTGAGGTCAAGGTCAAAACTGGCAGATATATTCAGCTGCAGTTGCGGGGGTTCTCCAACAGCTAGAAGAATAGCCATCTCATGACCAGGCCGAATAGTAAATGAAAAAGATACTCGAGGGCGACACTCTAATGAGTGCCTCCCCCAGGCATGGGTTTTGTTAATGACCCATTCTATAAGTTCTCGAAACTTCTTATGTCCTAGAGGTGCCCCTTCTCGCATGCCTCAACCCACCCACCAAAAATTCCAAATCAAAGTCCCCCGTATTGGTTTGTACCATTACTTTGGCTCTCTAGTGACCCAAAGGAAAAAGATAATACAGATGCATAAAGAAAGAAGGAAAACAATCACAAAAATCTATCCTCATATAAGCACAAAAAAAGTTGATTATTCAACAGATTATGGAGCGAACATTTTCGAAGGTTACAAGAGAATATTGGCTACCAGCTAATGTGATCTACCTCGAGATAAATAGTTGAGGATCCATGAGACTAAATTAACCCAGTAAAGTTATATTAACATTCCTCCACCTATGATTTATTCCAAAAATGAGGGCCGCTTTAGTTTTAGATTTGTCTAAGGTTGTTAGTGCTTCTGCTAGATAAGCAATTATACTTTTTGCACCCTTTATAAGTGCCCGACCAGAAACACATTTCACCACAATGCATCTGTGTGCAAACAAAACAAACCAAATAAGAATTAAAAAAAAAAAAAAAGCATCATTCGTAATTTGATTCTAATATTGTAACTGTTTGTTTTCACTTAGAATCCAATCGAGGATAAGAGGGCGTTCAATAATCAACCAAAAGGGTTTTACATTGTAAGTGGATCTATAAAAGCTTAATCGTACGAGAAAAGTAAATTGATATTCCTAAAATGCTTTAGCAAGATAATCATTTCTTCTTCACTTGGTAGGTTTCACATTGCATTTTTACGGTACAAGATCGGTACTTCTCACCCCACCAGTTACCTACTTTATGTTGAAACAAATTCTACCTCGCCCCCATCAACCCACTAACAATAGTGGTATGAGGATTCATGTGATTCTACATGGAAAATATCACCCAAGGATTATAACAACCTATCGGTTGTATATATTTAATTAAATATAGCAACCAGACTACAACAATCTATCTACATAGTATCTTTACTGCAGGGAAAGTGTAAAATGTATCAACGTAATTATACCACACTCTAGACGGATGTCTGTACTGAGAATTAGAAGTTTATGGGTTTATCTCAAGCTTTCTCTCTTTAGACCCATATTAAGAAACGAAGTCTGCACTTGACTTTAGAATTTCTCGAGAATTATATCACTATCTTTAATAAGACAAGTGCTTGCCTCTACAAGACACCAAATTACTTGGGATATGATTGACTTCAAATTTATTTCGTCGTCACAACAAGTATCAAGCCAAAGCTCGACTAAGTCTAAACAGCTTAGTAAGACAAGTGCTTGCCTCTACGAGACACCAAATTACTTGGGATAGGGCTAAATAATGTTTATATATAATGGATGAGGCGCATTTTTAGTAATGTTGGTGACAGGATAGTGGTTGGAAATCAAGCTAGGAGTAATTTAGGTCTCAGCTCCATTGATTCACATAGGACTGACTGTCATTTTCAAGTTGGCCCTCTCACAGTTGACCAAGTTACAATTAAATCGTCAAGGATTGTGACTTATCAAATTGATGGTAGTTATTCGTAAAGGTCTGAAAAAGAGCACTTTGACATTGCTAGGATCGCAAAACTTGGAAAAGGCAAGCAACTAGTTAATAATAAAATGAACAAGGACGATATCTATTTTTTGGGGCACTATAAGATCAATAATGGAAAAGCTCAACTTTAATCCATGACATGTATTAAATCACCACAGACAAGTAATATTGCTCATAAACTAATAAAGTGGGTTTTCAAATATTTTTTATCTTATCCACAAACAGCCTTCGGCAGACTTCACATTTAAATGCTTATAAAACATGCTAAGCCATCTACCGATTTCTATCCAAGCGTCATTCTTCTTTCCATAAATTTATTTAGTTCAAGAAAATCATTTTGACTTCAATTTTTCACAAAAGAAAAACCGTGTTTTTTTTTTCCAATAATTTTATGTTAAAATATACAACTTGAGACGCTTTTAGTAAGAAAACAAAATAAAGGACGTACCAGATGTAAAAATTAAGCAAAAGGAACTACTGAATGTTGTTATTCCCAGTCAGGCAGAAGAGGCAATTTATCAACCATGTAGGCGGAACCATTTGTAGAATCATTTGGATTAAATAACTCATCTAACTTAGTATCAGCATCAACTCTTTCACTGGAATCCTTTTCATCTTCACTTGGCCTACTTTCAAAAGGATGTATACGAAGTCGTTCATCTGAATCCATACCAACTCGCTCTGATTGTAGCTTGTATTTACGAATGAGATCCTTCTGAAGCAGTATAATGTTGGATGCCCTAGGGAGTAATTCCACTGATTCTCCTTTTGGAATCACAACTTGTTCAATAGCAATTCTTGCTTCCTGTATAATGGAAAAGAAATTTGCATTAGCTTTTCGAGTAGTAGTTTACTTATATCAGCCCAGCCTCTTTCCCAATTACTTGGATCCACTACAGGTGTCCTTGGCCATGAGTTTGTTCAATCAATGCAAAGATCATTGGTTGATCCACGCCCACTCATATCATTTAAGCCTCTACAGATTATGTGTAGTTAGTGAAAAATGACACCTAAGTTATGTGTGCAGACCTGAAGTTTAGTAATTTCTTTTCACTTTACTTTTATTTCCAAAGTTTTTATTTGAAATGAAATTTTTTTGAAGATATGAAGGTTGTCAGCAGTTAGTTTAAGTAGTGAAAGGAATTTGAGGTTATTTGGCATGGGGCCCGCATTGATTGGGTAATATCGCTATTCATCTTGGTGGTTTAAACTTGGGAGCAATTCTGGTAAACCCAACATAGGTTTCAGTTTCACTGTTAGTTTATAGCCCTCACCCTTTATAAAAGTAATACGCTCTATGTCCCGCTTTAAAATCAAGAAAATGGTGGAAAACATCTTTACCCCCCCCCCCCAAATGCCCCATAATTTGAGGCCCATAATCATCCATTGTCAAAGTGTCCCTCTTTAGGTGGGACAACCCAAAAAGGAAAGTGTCTCTCTTAAAGTGGGACGGAAGGAGGTAGTATATGATAATAGGAGCAGGCTAACATGTGCTTAGGGGCACATTTTCAAGCATCCATTTTTGGAAACTGTGCATCGAGATTGACCATAGTGCTATTGGGAATCATAACGGTAAAACCAATAGACTGTGCCATTCGAGAACATGTTAACTCTTGCCTAATAATAATTATGGTATCATTAGTACCATGGAAACCACACCATTCATTACCTCCAAGGCATCAACCTTCTCTGAATCATTTATTTTAGCTTCGGCTTTGAAATCCTCAAAACCATCATCATAATCAGTCATTAACGCTTCTATGGCGTTTGTTAACTGTGTCAACGAACTTGTCTACAAGGCAACACGGTAAATAAAACAAAATTATTTCCTGTATGATACATCTTGCAACTGATATATATGTGACACTGAAAAATAAAGCACCTTTGTAACATAAATGGGTATGCCATGAGATTTAGCAGCAGCCTGAATTTTAGCATTCTTCTTGATCTTGGACAACAGGACTAGTAATGCATCTGCTTCGCTGATATTCTCAGTAAATTCAACAGCATTGTCCATCTTTAAGTGTTTGAATCCTTGCAGTGCAGTTGCTTCAGATATCTAAAAATCCTGCCCACAGTATAAGTTTCATATCCCACAACATTTAATGCTCTTACAACCATTTCCACGAAAAGGAAATAATTTACATACACTGCAAAGTAGAACCCATCACTGTCATACTACAACCAGTTCAATCTTCTGCAACTTAAAGAAACCTTATGGAAATGATAGACATTTGCAGAAATATGAGTCCATGCTAACTCAAGTCGCCCCCATCATAATTCTGTTGATTCCACTCAAACAGTCCTATTTTCTATCTTGCAATCTATCCCTCAAAGGTTCATGTCTGTACTAAGTTAAAGTTACAGAAGTTTCCAGCGTCACCCTTATTGTGTTGAACAAATTAGGAAAAACAAATTTAATTTCAAAATAAAGGGCACTTACAAAAAGCTAAATTAATCCCATAATCCTTTAAAGGTTTAAAGCTCTAAGCTTGGATTCTTTCAAGTAGAAAGGAGGGAGTAGAATATTTCTGATGAGCCCTAGTTCGCCTTATGGCCCAACGGGCTAGACTGGGAAGGCCCAACGCCTCGCATAGGGCCAGCGGATTGGCTACATCCAGCCCAGGCTCGATGTATCTGCTTCAAAGGACGGTACACGTATCTGATGGCCACTCTTACACTCCAACAGACCAGAGCTCCTCCAACCACTTCCCCATTGGGCCTTACCTCTCTCTCACAACCCGTCCACGTGGAGAAGAGTGGATCAGAGCTATACCAACCTCCTGAGGACACCCCTCCTTCTCATGATGATCGTGCCAACTACCAACTACTCCGCCATGGCTGCTATATATACTCTCATCCACCACTTTTATGGAGGTAATCCACATTTTCCCCTTTAGAGAATTGTTGCCAAAATACACACTCATATTCTCTACATTCACATCTTACGCGTGAGTAATCGCGTTCACGTCCTCCCTAGGACTGATCGTTCCACGTGCTTATTCCCACGGAATACTTATTCTCACGCCGGAGCGTGTGAGCGAGGTAAAAACATTGCTCCTCACGTTAGGCGTTTTTCTCTGTTCTTTGCAGATTACCAACAAGCAACACATCATCACTAAAAGAGAGCCGACCCCCGCGAAACACGTGGATCGTGGAAATATCACGGCACGATCAATTTCCTAAATAGAGGGAGACATCCATGATCGAGGCACTTTCAAAATATTCCGTAAAGTGTTAAACATCTAGGTAAGGTTGTCACACATCTCGGGCTCAGTTCCGCTAGGCTCGACCCAAGTTTGCGGTGGGTGAGAAAATTCACTAACAGCTCGCAAGCCATTGGAATTCCATCAAAAAGGAACCTACACACAACATAAGCTTAAACATGCGGAGCTTGAACATTCTTGGGGCTGGTTCAGCTTGGCTTGATTACCCTCCTAGGACTAGCGATATTGGAGGGTTAAAAGAAAATCAACATATAGAATAATGTATTATGAAAGAGAGTTGCATGCTAAACTAAATTATATAGAGCCCAAAACTAAGATAAAATGCACATAAAGACAATTATTGCTTTAACTGCTATGGCACAAGAAATTTAGAATGAAAATCATAACATATTTTAGAGGGCAACTCGCAACCATTAAAGATGCCAATGTAAGATATGCCAACTATACATCTTACCCCATAAAGAAACAACCGAAGAGGCGGCATATCTTCAAAATAATTTGTTTCAACGCTTTGAGACTCTTTCGTAGAGAATTCAAACGTGGTAGGTCTTTCATCACTATTTTGGAGATTGTTGTCAGACGCAATTCCCAAGTTTTTGTCAAATGGGTCACGAACAAATTGATTGAGTTCTACAGATCCATCCTTCGCTGCGTGATGTAACTTGCGCACTTCAAATTTCGGGGAATGGCCTTCCTTAACATAATAGAAGCATGATTTCAAACAACAAAATACCATCTACTTGTTACCCATCAAGGATGATAACAAGAAAACATGAAAGAACGCAACAGGAGTAAGATGAGAAACAGAAAAAAATAAACAAACAAACCAGCAAGAATAGAATCAACTGTTGCTTCCAGACTGCGATGAATTCGCAGCTCGAACTTCGAGATTATCTCCACACCACAACTAAAAGTTGAGGGTCCCTTTCTCTCCAATACTGATTTCTGAACACCTCTCCGGCTTGCCTCTTCATCCCCTAGTGTCACACTCTGAGAACAAATGCACTTATGAGACAATTGGTGACAATGTGTACTAAATGCATTGACGCGACATATTGGTGAGAAGGTCGGTGTACCTTTGTTTCCCAAAACAATTTTACATAATTGAGATATAGAACTTGTAAATTCTCGAAAAGTGTTGTGATTAAGATCTCTATTTGACACGGAAACATAGGCCTATGTGACAGACTGTTTAAATATTGCCTCTTCATCTTTTTTTGGTGGATTACTTGTCCGCCTTCTTTGTACCTTCTTTCTATATCAATGATATTCTTCTTTTATCAAATATATATATATAGCCTCTTCATCCATAGTATCTCGGAGGGAGGGAGGGAGGGAGGGAGGGAGGGAGGGAGGGAGGGGGGAGGGGCAGAGCATAGTGTAACAGATTGCAAACTGCTGTTTCCCTGTATCCGCTATACAATTCAAAAAAATCAAAGAAGGAACAAAAATGTATCTGAAACCTCCATCCAACACTGAAATGTCCAATTAAGGAGCATAAACATGCTGACATGTGATGACAAGAATAATCTTCAACCGAAAGAAAAAAGAAGTGATCCATAAAACTTGAACTTGTAAAAACAAAGCTTCCGTTTCATGTAAGGAATCCACACGAGCTATCTCATGAAGCACAAAGTCATCAGTAAATAACATGCACCACATCATGTCATGTCGTCATTTAGCCGATTCATCCATCAAGGCAAATAAAAAGCACTTAAAATTCGATCCTTGACGTTCCTACTGTATTTTAGAACTCACATGTTTCACCTCATTTAGTTCTTACTGCAGTGAAAACAAACAAATCATATGCAAGCAAGATCCATCTGGATGAATGACAGATCAAGCTTCCTGGTGTTGTACACTCTTACTTTGGACTTCTGTGTTAAAGTCCTACTCGCGACATGCAACAGCAGAAAGTTGTAAGTATTATATGCACAGGTTCTAATGGATTGTATATAGACAAACATACTAATGTACACATGTACTAATGCCACAATTATAGTGGGACCTGCATTCAAAAATGAAAAAGAAGACGAAAACACACCTGTATTCCTCCAACAAGCATCTCCAAAGATGGATTCATTACTAAATTCTCTATTGTAATCCCATGGGCAGTAGCTACTAACTGAATTCCCCGCTGGGCTATCGTGCTTGCAGCTGCTGCTTCAAGCTTTGTACCAATTTCATCAATAACAATCACTTGCGGCATATGATTTTCAACTGCTTCAATCAACACCTAGATAAAACATAAAGATAGATCACCCAGAGTAAATGATTTTCAAAGGCATTGTAAGGTTTACAGTGACTGCAGGACCTTAATTCCTGATCCAGCGCTTAAAATGTGACTTCCGTTAGTACTTGATAAGCCCACTCATCATATAGTCTGAGCAAACCCTCTTTCATGTTTGTTTGTTTATTTTCCGCATAATTCTTGTAGTAATGCAAACATTACATATAAAGTGTTGAAATCAGGTTAACTAACTCATTCCGCATATCCTGATTCTTAAAATGTATTGACGTATCATAACAATCATATCCTAAAACAATTAATTGGTCCTCTAAATTGAGAATACTCTGGTCAACTCAGCCTTAATCTCAATCACTTGGTAGGCTACATGAATCATTTCCTGCAATTGAGTCCAAGGGTCAGGACCATAGTTACCAGGAACGCGGTACACTCCGAGACGTGGAACGGGAACGGGAACGGGAACGAGGAACGCAAGTCAATAAATTTTCGGTACGGTGGGGGTAGGATTAGTTCGTAACGTTGATTGGGAACGCGGTACGATTTAGAAAATTATTTGGGTCGCTAATGAATTTTAAGATATATATATATATTTGCTTCTTCACAATTCATATAAATAATCAAAAAGCTGCTATATTAGAAGATTATACGAATCACCCTGAATAGTAGATAATAGATATGACAATGCTTAATATTCTTAAACAAAAAAGAAAAAAGGAAAAGAAAACTGTGAATAATTCGACTAAGCCTCGGCGACATATTCTTCATCCAGTCAACAAAATAGTTCCGGTCAACAAAATACTCAGTCATGTTCCGAACAATGCATTATAACTAATGAGGCAGGAGTGCTACAGAGAATAGACCGTCATTACATTAAAAAAAAAAAAAAAAAAGGAATTAAAAGGAGTCCAGAAGATGCAGCCGAAACCGAAAGACGAAGCGTGGCAAC
>JAOWAN010000014.1:11450879-11461288 GCA_028566635.1 Lobelia cardinalis
AGGTGTTGTCTTTGATCCACAGGTAATCGCTCAATCATCAACCGGAGCCGCTATCCTGCCGACACGTGGATCGAGTTAATTCCGGGCGCGATCAGGTCAATATGAAAGAAGAGTGTCACTTAAATCAAAAGTATGAACTCTCGTTGTTTTATTAAATACTTTTATAAGTATAATATTTCTTTCACGGAGTGTATTCTCTAATTTTAGTTCATTTCGAGATGTTGACCTTAAAATTTATTTGAAGTTGAATTTATTAAATTGATGGTTTTAAAATACTTATTTCTTGTAAAATTTATATAATGATTATATTATATATATTATAAATGAATTAATCCGGTCCGTTAATATGAAATCCAACTTCGAATGAATTTGAATTTGGATTAACTTTTGACTAATCCGATGATTAGTGGGATAAAATCCGAATCCATCATAAATTAATTTAAACAAATCTGGATTTAGACTAATTCATCTATTTAAAATCCATTTACAGTCCTGACCAAACCGAGAGACGAATATTCCTCCCCAAAAACAGTAATTTAACCCTTTAATGAAGCACTATCCTTCCCAAACCATAGATTATCTTCAATCTTAAATTAAAATTTCCTTTTCGTTACATTTTAACACAAATGTTGGGGTAGATGAAAACAAATGTGCAGACTTTCTTGCCAAAATGGGAGCTGACCAGGATGAACCCCTAGTGCAAATGGCCACCCCGACAGCAGAATTGATGAAGCTTCTCCATGATGACATCAAGGGAGCTGAAGATGAAGCTCCTGAGCCTGGAGCTGTAGTTTAGTTGTTTATTTCCTTTCCTCCTCACCAAAAAAAATAAAAAAAGATGGAAAACAAATAACAATCCTCATTTCTAGGGAAAAAAAAAAGAAATTTAACAAGTTATTCGCTCTTCTCTTTTTTCCTTCTGAACAAATTTAAGAGGTTATTCGAGGATGCTTTCATCTGGATTCGGACCTTTCCTTTGGAGCGTGCAGGTGCGAGCAGCGCCCATGCTCGCCAGGTTGCCCCCCAAACAAGATCCATTGGGGTTGATCAATGTGATAATGAAATCTCAATTTTACCTTACAACCACTCTTGCTCTTTTTTTTTCTTTTTTTTTTCTCACCGGTATAAATGACTATATCCTTACTTATTTAGTTCGATCCGATTTGCGCACTTAGCAATTGCTGGCACTCTTGCTCGTCGAGTGATGCTCGCCAGGTTGATTGATGCTCGTGCATCACGTGTCAATTATCCGCTCACTTCGCACCATGGCACCAGGGATGCCGAATCCCTCCTTTCATAGACGAAGATCCTATACAAAAATCGCCCGAGAACAAAACTATACAAAGAATAATTTGTTTATATGAATCAAATTTAGTAAGGGCAGTCTAAATTTCAAGAAACCCAGAAAAAAACATCAAGAACATAGACCAAGATCAAGGATGCAGGGTAGAGCAGGAAAGCCAAGACTGATGTCCAGATGGGGAACTTGGATCTAAAACTTGCAGCAATTCCCATTATGCCACAAACGCATAAAACTGCGAATACTTCCGCATTGAAATGCCAAGACAGCTCACGGAAATATATTACCGATAAGAGAACAGAGAATTCAAGAATATTGTTCATGAACACTCCATTATATATCTGCATCAATAAAATCAATATTTTGTCATGCCAACTGACCCAAAACTTGTAGTGGTGTGAGCTTGTGTGTGTTTCTGAATGTGTGTAAAAGTAGGAGAAAAAAACCTCAGAAAATGTCAAGGAAGTGGTTCTTGGCTTCTTCCGCCGCACTGCTTTGATTGCTGAAGTTGCGACTCTGGCATTTGTAGCGATAGGGACTAATACAAAGGAGATGAGAAAAGTTGGTAAACTAGCAGATTCTGAAACCTTGTGTACACTCTGTATAAGTGGTTCGGCTAGAACTCCCAACATAGCTACTCCAAGCACCAATAGCATTATAGCCTTCGCCCAAGCCCATAGCGCCTTGTCCATTTTCGTCTCCTCTACCAACAAGTCGGTTTCTTCCCATGGTTTCTGAACAGTGATCCAAATAATTCACAATCAATACCATCCAATTTCGTACAAGCATACATTCCAGTTTCTCTTTTCTTTTGTTCTTGTTGATCACTACTTTAGTTAGTTGAAACTTTTGTAGAGGTAAAAACTTCAAGCCAAGCCTTCAAGCTTAAACATTTTTTTTTTTTTCTGAATGCTGGAAGAGGGTTAAGTTACTATAAGATATAAGTAGATCTTTTAAATATTAGAAGTTCGAGCGCAGCACAGCTTGACCTGTATCAAGTTCAAGTGGAGCTCGGACATAGTTTGGGCTCAAGGTATAAATGAGAGCCCTGGTCGGCTAGGCTTGGCTCGAATAGGCTCAGTAATCAGAAAATAAATGCAATGCATGTTGTATTGGCTTGTAAGATTTTGGCTAGGGCTCAAGTAAAGCTCGAGCTCGGATCATGTTTAGCTTGTTCCAGAAGTGATCGTGTCAAGCTCGAACACAGGTTTCGTGGCTTGATCAGAGCACACGCTCAATTAGAAGTAAGAAACACAACTCCGGCTTGGTACATTAAGACGATGTGTTCATCACAGTAAGGTAAAGGTTTAAGGTCCTTAAGATCAGTTGCCTCATTGTGAATTTACTTACTTGGTAGACACTATCAGGAGACTCTGGAAAGTTAAGCGCATGATTGCTTGATGTGTTGAGCCATTCTGTGAAACCAGAGATAAATTCCTCTTCATCAATCAAGTGATCTCCACTCTTGTCAAGAGCCTCCATTACTTTTAGTACTGCAGCATCCACATCCCATGTTATTTTCCCGAAATTGACATCCATCATCAAAATTTTCAATTCAGATTGTGATATAGAATTGTCTTTATCGAGATCAATGGCTTGAAACAACCTGAAATTGAATATCGCATCATTAATTCTAAGCAACTAAAATGTAAATTAGAGAAGGAATCATAAGCATGAAGTTTATTACTGAGTTCTACTAAAATTATCATTTTTTGCCATTTTCAATCTCTAATTATTGCTTTCCCTCCTCACATTTGAGAGTCATTTTCCTTTTCAATACTGCTCTTTTCTCTTATTAGCGGTCCCATCTAAAGAGTTCATTTTGCATAATTAACTTAAAAGCTTTTTCAGGCAAGCTATTAAAATAGAGGTTATCTTACAATGATAATTGTCAGGGGAGTTTAAAACAGAATACTGCTTTTTCTTCTCTCCTCTCTAAATTCTAAATAGACTGTCCCTTAACTATTTCCTTAGTATGGAGCTCAGGCTGGTTCCTATTCTAAACCATAGGGATGATCTTCCAGCCCTACCCTATGGCTCCAGAGAGGCTGGAACACCTACTTCTCACATGGAGATGTAAGCTTGCGGAAGAAAAGAGCTAAAGCACATGCCACCCAATTGATGATTAACGGGAGAATCCAAACGTGGCCGTACCTTTTTATAGCAGATACATCTGGTCTTCCATCTTCTGTAAAGAGACCCCCTATTGGAGAGATTTGAACATGGTGAATGATTTCTGATATCAGATCATTCATAATTTCATGTTCTTTATTTTTCTTTTGAATCCATGGTTGGAGAAGCTGGAAAGAGATTCAAGGAGTATAATATTCTATAAATTTGGGTCCCACGCACCTGCATTAATGATAAGCAGAGTTTATGAAATAATTACCAGATATAAATCCTTCAACGATCTTCTTGAATGGTATCGTTTATCCATTGCAAGCTTTGTCTCATCAAGCCATTTTGTGAATGTATCCACAAATTCATCCATGGTTATTTTCTTGTCACCATCACAATCAAATTCTTTAATCACTTCTTCCATTGTCTTCTCCTTGTCCCAGGGCAATTTCTTAAGCTTAATTTCCTGAAGAAGTCCTTTGAGTTCAGAAAAAGATATATAATTATCGCCATCATGATCCACCTCCTTAAATAGTCTGCAAATACAATAAATCACACTTATCAGACAACACATTTCAGAAATTTTTTGTTTACTGAAACAAATTTAGAACAGAAGTTATAGATGATAGAAACCTTTTTATAGCAGGTACATTAGGTGCACCGTCCTCAGTGAGGAGTTTTCCTACTGTGTGCTCCTGCACATGCTTTAATATCTCTACGATTAAATGCTCATGCTTCACAAATTCCAAACGTCTCTTTTGGATCCAGGGCTCAAACATCTGAAGAGGGAAAAAGGAAAGAAGATACCAGGAATCGGAAATGAGAAAGCAACTCTTTTGGACTTTTCATCTAAACATTGATATATAAATGTTGCCAATTTGCAGCAATCGGCTATGTGAGAGCAAAAAGGATATTATTTATGCCACTTTTCTCCTCTTCAGTTAGAGTTAGCAGTATTTAACAAATTTAATTTAGTTTCATGGGTAAGTATAACTGTAAATAATCCAAGTACCTGATAGACAAAGTACACGAGTAAGAACCCAACTGAGATAATAAGAGTGATCAAAATGAGATTGTAACCTCCAGCTGATTCATTCACGATTTTTGGAATCAGGATAACTATAAATGGTATCACTGAAAGGCCCATAATCTGTGCAGTGTAACTAGTCTCCAAATCAGTAGTAACACCAGTACCTGCAAAATGAAAAATGAAAAGAATGGAACGTAAAGGAACAGAAAAAATAACAGGCATCTTGATACTGTCCAAAATATATGAGTAAAGCCCTCATAAATTACTTCCTCTGCCCCCTGAAAAGAGGCCTATATATGTTCCATCAATTGAGCTCATTCAAAGAGTCTCATCTCAAATTTAAGCTGATCCTTGATTGTTCTTCCCAATTTATCCTCATTTTCCAAGTACTTGATGTTGCTCTCAGGTGTATATGAAAGCTTTTTGCAATTAATATAAAAAGTATATATAAAAGTGAGAGTAAGAGTATATATCTTTGAAAAAGTTGGTTTCCGTCTCTTTTTTTTTTTTTTTTTTTTAAGGGGTGGAGGGAGGAAGATGAGAAGAAGAGAAGAAGAGAAGAGCCCAACCAGTAAGCAATGAAGAAAACTTGTATAGGTTTTGTCCATTAACTGAGCTGGCTGAAGCATCAGAATTGGAATTCGATGAAAATTCTCGACTCCCAACAATGACGCAAGTTCCCCATAGTAATGTCAAAACAAATATTGTTGATCCTGCTAGCAAGCCGACTCCAGTTAAGACATATTCTTGAGCAACCTCGTTACTATTCAAAAGTCCAGATGCTGTAAACAGAGAACAAAGGTATCAAGAATGGGATTTAAAAGGAAAAATCTAAAACCAACTTCATCAGCATGAAACCCTCAGAGCAATTTACGGCCGTATAGAGCAAATGAATATGATCTCTCATAGGAAACTCTACACATTGCAAGTGCGACCATATTTGCCTAATGCAACTATGCAAGATTGGTTTTTCTTCCTTTTTTGTTAGAAAATAGAAATTACAAATATTGACTTCCAAAAAGATGCATACAGTAAAAACAATGGGCATCATCGTCAAGGTTTCTCCAAATCGGCATGAAGATGTTTTTGTGTAGGAGATTGTGATATATGAGAAAGAGATTGAAGTAGGAATATAAGTTGCAATAATAGACTAGTCAAACAAATTGCATCCCAAGATAAGGAGCCACTAGTTTATTAACTACACAATGAGACTAATTAATTAAACAGGGATGAAAAAATCAAATAAATATGTATTCAATCAAACATTGGACTGTACTATAGGAGTACCCATTTTAATAGTGGTGGGACCTAAAGATGTACGGAGGCCTTTACTTTAGGATATCATAGCAGTTGTAAGAATGGAAGAAAGAACTTGTAAACTACTGCAATCAGGACCAAATCATGATGCTGCTGCTGAAAAAAACTAGACAGACGACAGAAAGAGGGCTTAAAATTACCGAGAAGTATCAAGGACTCTGGGAAGGCGCCAATGATTTGGAAAGCACTGGCACCAAAGATACCAGGGCCAAGAATCTTGAAAATTTGCTCGCCTCCAGAAGCAACATATGATTCCCCATGAAACAACAGGTACTCGTATACCACAATAAGAAAGAGATGTCCCGGCAGACTATTTGAACAAGGAAGAAATCCGTACATTTGCTTGCAGTACTCTTCTGAAGAAGAATCCATTCCTCTGAAAGATAGAAAGGAGGGTTCCTCGTGATCTTTATGAGCGTGATCGTCATCATCATCATCACTCATGAGACCATCCGATGAAACCAAATTTGAAGAACTGTCGTGCAAAGATCGGCCTGATACCTCCTCAATAGCTAATAATACTGTGAAAAGCAGAAGAATAGTAGGTAAAGTCGTCTTTGATGACACTATGGCCATATTGAAGATGATTGGGTTTCGAATGAATATGATGATGAGTAATTAGTAAATGGGTGGTATATATATGAAGCAAATTCAGGTTATGAAGCTTCCTTGAGTGTCATCCACAAATAAGATTTGCCAACTAGTATTTGTAAAACGTGCAAGTAACCACATAGCAAGAAACTGCTGACATTTTCCTCCTACTCTAAGATGACATTTCAAATTTAGCATACTTGCAAGCCCGGCCGGTGGCCACTTGGTTTGGGGCATGAAATTATAATACAAGTAATTAGGTAAGGAAACTATTTTTTGGGTTTTATTAAGGTCAACGTATTTAATCTTTTCGCAGCCACTACAAGTTGTACTCCTTCCATCCAAAAATTATTTAATTTTTCCTTCAAAGATTGGGAAAACGATACTATCAAACCTGACGACATGAACTAATTTAAGAAGCCATCACCCCACTTATTAACTATTGGGGGACAAGCCAAGCCTGTAGGAAACCGCACATGACACGGGCAATAACACAAACGGATGGACTGCATATATATATATATATATATATATATATATATTGTACTCACTGTCTCTAAAATGATTAAGGTTAAGGTCAGGAAGTTAATTTTTGGTGATTTTATATGATGTTTTGTAATGATTGAAATAAAAAGAGTAAGAGAGAGAGAAATAGATAGAAAATGATGGAACTCATAAAAACTTAAAAATCAAAAACGATGATAGGTTAACATCGTGACCTGAACCCAACAAATATTTGTTTTTGATCCAAAATAAACATTATCACTTATTTTGAGACGGAAAAAATCTATAAGTATAAAATGGCTCATGAGTAGATGTGTCACATTATGAGGCCTTTGATAGAACCAACCTCAACAATTGATTCTTCCCTCCATTTCCCCTATTTTTTCAATTTTTGAATTTCTCCACATTTCCCCCAAATTTTATATTTTTTGAATTCTTTCCAAATTTCTCACAATTCTTCTCAATTTTTTAAGAGAGTGATTATTTACAAAGCACACAAATGCTAAATACAATACACAATTTATTTTATTAATTTTAAAATACTCATATTCCTATTTTACCCCTCTTATTCTTACAACACAAATTAATACATAATTAAATTTTTTACCATTTTTTCCTCCATTTTTTTCTTCCTCACTTATAAACTACTCCCTTCATTTCACAATAGTTGACCTCTTGAAAATAATAAATTATTTCAAAATAGTTGATGTTTTAAACACTTTTGCTACACTTTTCCTAAATTGCCCTTTTATCTCAATTTAAAATTAAAGAGCAATTAATATCTCAAAAGTTAAAGAAAGAAGAATTTAAAGAGATTTCATGTGTGAAGAGGGCAAAAATAAAAAATTAGGAAATACTTTAATGCACTCCTTGATTATTGTAATCAAATTTTAAACATCAACTATTATGAAACGGAGGGAGTATTATCCCCATTAACTTTTCAAATGAAAGAACAAAAAGTTTTAACTCCATTCCTCCCCGTCGGTCAAATTCCCCCATTCCCAATCCTCATTCGTCCACCCCAACCTTTATTTCCCACACTTCTTCCTCCATTTTTTCTCAGTCCGAACCATTTTCCATATCCTCTCTCTCTCTCTCTCTCTCTCTCTCTAGATCTCTCTCAACTCACCCTTTCATTCCAACCTCTGTCCCCGACCACCAATATCTCCTTAGATCTACAGTTAATTGTATAGCCATCTTCCCCTTAATTTGGCCATTCGGTGGCGGGTTGAAGGAAGAACGATCGAAGTGGTGGCTCGGTGCGAGAATGGTGAAGGGCTAGATTAATTTCAGTGCGTTCAATGGGTGGTGGGGATGGAAGATTAATTTGGAGGAGCGGACAATGGCGATGACAAGTTCAGCGGAGTGAAGGGGGAGGAGTGTGCCGTAATGCTGGGTTCACAAAATTAAGGGAGATGAGGGGGAGGCGCTGGTAATGGCAGGTGAGGTCATGGAAGAGGGCAGGATAGGAGACCGTCCGCTCATCCTCTTTTCTCCCATCCTGAAATTGCGTCTGATCTTTTCGGATGAAGAACCGAAGGTTTCCTTGGCAACAATGATTTTTTCATAAGTAGAACCGGTTTGATGATCAGATTTTAAGATGGTTTTTGATATTTAAAAAAAAAAAATGTCAGGGAAGGAGATGAGGCTGGAGTTCGGAAGTTAAGGAGAAAATTTAGGTTTAGAAATTTTTGTGTATTGTATTAATCATTTTAAAAAGGGTATAAAAGACTTTTTAATAAAAAAATATTTTTATTACAAATTTGTGTATTAAATTTAGCACTTATGTGCTTTGTAAATAGTCGCTCCCTTTTCAAACTCTTTTTTCAAATGAAAATTTATGAATTTGAAAAAACATTCTCATTAGCACATGCCCAGGCCCATGCCCATGCCCACCAGGGCCACAACACATTTTTTATTTTTATTTTTGGTTAGGAGGAAAAACAGAAAACAACTAAAAATTAAGGGGGCCTCAAGCTCAGCAGCCTCATCCTCCACTCCACTCCATTAACATCAGCCTGGAGAAGCATCATTAGCTTAGTTGTTGGGTTGGTCATTCGTACCGAAGGTTCATTCTGGGTTGTTCACATCTTAGCAAGGAAGTCTGTGCATTTGTTACCCGGCGAATTATGTGTTGAAGGATACAATTCGTGGAATTCAGGAGCTTTTTGATATCAACAAGGAGAAATCTAGAGGACTCACATGCACACGCACCATTTGTCACATTTCTAAAATACATACTCCCTCGAAATCACAATAGATGATTTTCAGATTTACGCACATATTAAAAATCATACATATTAATAAATTTATTTTTATAAAATAGTCTATTTTTATTAACTGTATAAAACAAATTGAATTAATGATCATGAATAGTTGAATTTTTTAAAAAAGTTTTTTCACTATTATTTTTCTAATTTATTCTTCTAAATCTCATAATAATTAATTATATTTATTCCTTTTAGTATCAATTTAAAAAAAGATTATTAAATAAAGATAAATTTATTAATATAAATTATTTCTTAGTATATATGTACAAGATCATTTATTGTAAATCGAAGGGAGTTATTTTGTTGACTTTCATGTCAATGCATCTTCATTTAAATTCAATAGAAAAAGCTTCACCACGTTTTCAGATTGATATGTTATGATAAATGTGTTGGTTCTACTAAAGCTCAATATAGGCTAAATGGGGGGAGGGGGAATAGCCTATTTAAATTTTCTAGCTTAAAACAGATATCTTAGAAAATTCTCACCCTTGAATTGATAAAGGGGTTTTATTGCAGCGGAAGACTAATTGAATTTACTAAGGAAGAAATTTGTTTAAAGATATATTTATGAAATTATGCTCAGTCGGATGCCTTTGTGGAAAACAGAGTTATCTGATCCTGAAAATTCGAGTTTGCCAGACAGAAAATGAATTAATCAAACAGAATAGGAAATGCTGAAAGTAAAGCACACAAGATATATAGAGGTTCACCAACTAACTGGCTAATCCTCTATCAAGCTAGTCAGATTTGGATTTGTGAGTGAGATCCACTATTATCCTATTCTATTACAAGTGTCAGTCAACAACAAACTTGGTCTGCTGATCTTTACAAGAAAAGAAAGAACAATCGGAACACTCAAAATAATTACAGCAAGCAAGTTGACCAGTGTTTTTGTGAGTGTGTGTAGCTAAGTGTATACAATCACGTGTGTGTTTACAAGTTCACCAAACAGTCTCCTAGGATCTCAGTGTGTGGGAGACTTTCCAATGTGTTTGATGATTACAACAAAATATTAGTGAATTTTGGCTGGTAATAGTAAGGGTTGGATCTATAAATTTTCTAATTCTCCAAGTGATTGGAACACAGAAGTATGAGAACTTAGGATTCAAATCTCTTGTTGACAGAGTGTTCGCAGCGTCAGAACTTCAACCAATTTGCAAGCTGAGAGGTCCTTCTCTATTTATAGGCAATTTCTGAACTTTGGAGGACTCCAGAGGATCTGTCATAGGACACGTGTCGAAAGCTGACTCGGTTTGTTATGCGCTCAGTACTATGATTT
>JAOWAN010000014.1:11461388-11473280 GCA_028566635.1 Lobelia cardinalis
AAGTTGATACGATCGCCTATGTGGCCGGCGAAGTACATACCGGCGGAGTAGGCGGAGAAGAAGGCGAGATCGACCTTTCCGAGGCGGTGTGGTCCATGGAAGCCATTGAATGGGGGACATCCGATATCGATTGGGGCAGGGTGGTTTGGATCGATGGGTGGGGAGGAGGAAAAGATGACGATGCTGGGAATTTGTGGGAGGCGTGAAGGAGACGTAGGCTAAAAAGGTGAGAAGGAGGACTGAGATCTGGTGTTTGAGTAGAGAGGGGAGAGAGGAGGTAATGGATTGGTTGGTAGGGACTCACTCAATTTAATGATAAAGGTTTTTTATTTGAATTATGGAAAAAGTTTTTGGGAAGGGTGTAAAAGTATATTTTTTAGGGGTAGATATATAGGGGTAATAGATGGAAAGTAAAATTAAAATAGTGTGATATGTGTGATATTTTGGGATGAAATTTGATTCGTGATCGCATATTCTCCGTATTCACGGTATTTCTATATTCCACAAAATCTCATTCGTGATCCGGCCCTTAATCTCTGGGTTTGAAATGAGGCTAATAAGTTGAATCAAATTTGATATTGAAATGAGGCTAGTAAGTTGAATCAAATTTGTCATAGGAAATACGGGTTGCAAACTTTGTAGATTGAATGAAGATTGTTGGGGATCTGGGTTTGAAATCTGGGTTTCAGACCTGGGTGGAGGTTTGTGGTGGTTGGTTGATGGCGGTTTGTGGTGGTGGTGATGGTCATATTGGTGGTGATGGTGATTATTGATGGTGGTGGTTGTTGGTGGTGGTTGTTAGTAGTGACTAATGTTTATAGGAAATAAGAAGATGAGTGCAAATTTCCCTTTTTACCCTTACTTATACAAGTTAATTTCCTAAATTGTCCTCTATTAACATAACATTAACGGTTAATTAACGACAGGGATCAAAATTATCCCTATTTAATGAACTTGTACAAAAATTGGCCAAATTCAAAGTACACGAACTATCTGCAAAAATCATAAAGTTTGAAGGACTATTTATGAAGTTGTCCCTTAATTAAACCTCTAAATTCTGATATTAAAGAAAGGTCAACTCAAGAATAGGGCCTTGGATATCATGTGCATATGCATTTACTATTATTCCCTCCGCCCCCATATGATTAGGGGTGGTAATTTGGACTTATGGGTTGGATTGGCTATAAATCCAATTAATTTCAATAGCTTATTGAATTTTATTGAATTTATCCAATTAAATCTAGCTTATTGGATCTTATTGGGTTTATTTATTGGGTTAATTTTAATTTTATTCTGGATTGGATTAATTGGATTGGGTTCATTTTTGTCACTCCTAGGTGCGGTTATGGTGTGAAAGGCGTCAAGACGAGATTTATAAATTAAGAAGACGGATAAAGACGAAGATATATTCATGGATTGTTGGGTTTAATTGGATAAACTCAATAAGACCCAATAAGTTATTGAGTTTTATTGAGTTTATCCAATTAAACCCAATAGCTTATTGAATCTTATTGAATTAATCCATTGAATTAATTTTAATTTAATTAATTGGGTTGAATCTATTATTGCCACCCATAAAATTAATAAATGGGCTTAAAATGAGTAACTTATATAAAAGTCCCTTCAAAGTATTTAGTATATACATATATATATATATATTTTTAATAGTAGGGATATTATGACTCAAAATGAAAAATGTAACTTTTCGGGTGAAATAAAGGCAAGGTAGCAGTACAATTTTCTAAAAATGGTGGGTCATAACGTACCCTCCCCATATTGAATTAATAATTTCATTTAATCCACTTATTGTAGTGTGTTTTTTTTGTCCCACTATTTTCTTCAATTCAAGGGAACAACTCGTTCATACTGATGTAGAGATGACAATCTATCTAAAAACAGATGATCAGCAACACTCACTCTCACACCCAAAGAATGGTGGAATAGGGGGGAATGGATGAATAGTTCTTGGTCAACATTATTAAAATTTAACCAATTTATTTATGCAAATTCTAGGTTACTTTTCTGAACTTGTACAAGTTATAAGTTCAAAAAAGTAAGTGATTTTTATTTTTATTTTTTTGTCAAGGTTTACTATGTTGACCTAAAATTCAAAATGGGACTAATTTATTTGGGCCGGATGGGGGGTATTTGCTTTGCTATATAAAATTATACATACCCTCAAATCCCTGTTTCCAGAGCACGTGGTTTAGAGTAGGTTCGGGGATGAATACATTAAAAGCAGTCAAGCTCAAGCAGCCCCCCAGCAACAAGAGAGAGGAAGAGAGGGAGTTGGACTTTAAATAGCAACAATGATTGTGGTCAAACAAATGAAGTTTCAAATTATCAGTTCACAGTTATTCGGAATTTTGTTCCAAATTTTGTTCCTGTAAGTGCCTAACTACTACCTCACATTGAAGTTTCAGATTACCTAGAACACGGATAAATTGACAAGAAGCTATTGACTAACCTTTTATACTTGTACAGATTTTGACTGGATGCAAATACTGCTAGTAACGGTTATTGTAGCCCCTTCCTCTTCCACGCCCTCGCCAACCCCTGCCACCTCTTCTTCCACCTTCATGTAAGCCTTCCAACGCCTTGTTAACGAGTTGATTTTGCATAAAACCTGCTCCTCCTCCTCCTCCTCGGCCTTTTTTGTTCGTGTGACTGCTTGAAGCATTAGCAACAGGAGCAGCAACACGTTTTTGACTGCAAGACCAAAATGATATTAATAATGGCAATGGTAAGGAAACTTTAGTGCGGTTAACTAATGGAGGAAGTTATACTAGTAATTGAGAATCCATCAAGAAATAAGTCCATCTCTTCACATACAACCATACACAACATTAAGCTTGTTTCAGAGGTCAGGCAGTTTGATCAAAAGTTTGCTTATTTTCCACTCTCCATTTCATGTAAAACAAAAGGATGTGCTTTGACACAACCGCAAGGTTGCTCAAGTGTGACCTCAAAAAATCACCAGTTTGAACTATACAAACAGTCCAAACTCTACTGCTTGCAGAAGAGAGAAGGAGAAGAGACCCTTCCCGATCCCCGGAATGGTGGTAGTTTCATGCCCTGACCCAACCTTTTTGTTTCTCGTAGCACAATAAACATCACAAGATAATGATGCCTTTATCACAAAATAAGTGAACTTTTATTCGTGGTCGTGAGCTCCTTTATTCACAACCATGAACGCAAAAAAGGGTTCCCATTGGGATGGATTCAGTATAATCCAAAAGATCCCCTAAAAGTTAATCCACAGGATGCCATGTTTCACGGCTTGTGCAGAGATTGATAGATGGTCCTTGAATAGTGTTTCAAAAATAACATTTTCTTCCACAACTTGACTTCAATAGTTTGCACCACTGTCAGTGAAAGAAGATAATACTTCCTCCTTTTCCACTATTTTGGGACGTTGATGAATTCAATTTGACTAACTAACTTTTGAGTTCCCAAGTTTATTCTAAATGCATTAGACTTTAAACTAAGAAAAGTAGTATGCTAGTTACGAGTCAGTTTCATCCAGCAAAAGTTTTGAGTTTCAAACTGAGACTTTTGGAGCGGAATACAAGTATACGAATTATCACTAGGAAAATGCCCAAAGTCATACCCAACAACAGCTGCAGTCGGTGGAGCTGAAGATTTAACAGTCTCCTTCCATGACAAGGATATCTTCTGATCCCCGATAAATGTAGGTGATTTTGAATGAAGCGACTGAAAACAAGGGCATTAGATAGAGTAGTAAAAGCTTGTGTGCTTGCATTACTGAAGGCATACGAAGAAGCAAATCACCTGGGTCATTGCCAGTATGTTATTGCAGGCGCGGAGCCCAGTTGTAGCAGTTTGTCGCTTAGCCTTCTGTATATTGAAGAGAAGTAATAAATGATGGTCAGAATTCAAAATAAGAGAAAAAAATATCATCAGTCAAGAGTTTATGTCAGCTATGAAACACAACAGCATGGAGAAAAAACGCACAATAGCATTTTTCGCTTCGTCCGTTTTGGCAGCAGCCATCTCTTTATTGTGTTCTGTCATCCCTTGGGTTAGTTTTTTCATCATAGCTCTAGTCAAATCCTCAATTGTACTCAACCTGCATTAACATCACTCATAAGGAGAAATTTCACAATAACCCGTTAGTACTTATCATACTGTCAGCAATCATATTATCATTATCACCTATAAAAATTACCAATGTCCATTGTGCTCAAAGCTTTTGTTTCTAATCCTTGTTCTCTTTTCTCTCTTTTTGCCCAAACATAGTCATTATAAATCATATATTACAAAAATAAACATTGTTATACCCATCAAAATAATAGGCCCCACAGGCTAGCGCTCACCACTATTTGTGTAACTGATTAAAGGTGCAAAGTGCGAGGCTGGCACCTATAGACATTATTATCAGAGTTAGACTTCAAATTCAGCCCTGGATCCTAAACCAATACAAGTCCAAAAGTGTTCAACTCAAATTATTCATAAACAAAAGGTTCCTAACCCAAGTATTGAATTATTTGAATTTTTTCCTTTAAGATCATGCAACATAATTCGCAATTCATATCTTCTAGCGGAAAAGAAAACGATTATACTTGACAGACTTGCTGATGCCATGGGGTCGTAATCTATAATAGATAGGTGGCATTCCTAAGATAACATGATCTTTAACCACATGTCACTTTATAAACATGCAAAGTCAGCATTGCGAGTGAAACACACCTTTCGGTAAAGTCTTTATACTGCTCCACAAAATCTTCCCCAAGCCTGTCAGATGGTTGGCCAGTGACAATCTTGTAGCCACAGAGGCTATTTGTGGCATTAGGAGTCTACAATGATCAAACAGAGATGCAAGTATCAGATATAATTCTCATGGAACAGGGTGAGCCTAGTACAATCTAACTAGCTTCTTACCTTGTGAGCTAAATGGTGGAAAACGTACAACAAACATTCAACAAAAGTAAAGTTCATCTCGTCAAGTTTTCGGCGAATCGTGTGCTTCTGAGAAGAAGAAGAACAAAACGGAAACGTGTAAATGAAGTGTAAATAATATATATCTAACATTAAAGGCATGCACTACCACAATCCCCAAATGAATCTCGTTTTACTACATGGAGTCGAGCAAAAATTGACTATTGCCAGACAAGTAAACCTTGCACTAATCGACTTGAATCCAAGAATTATTTGCAAATGAACCAACAAACTAGGAAAAAATGCACACACTATCACGCATCCAAAGTAGGGTCAATAGAAATTTTGATCATGTCTGAACAAACTAGATTTTCCTTGTTGGATTAGGAGAGCAGTGGATGATTACCAAAGAAATTATTGATATTATCATGTCTAGTGTAGCAAGATTAGATCTTGAATTGCATCCATTGGATGTCAAGACTGCTTTTCATGATGCAACCCGGAGGCTTCCGGGTTATAGGACATGAAGACAAAATCTACAAATTGAAAAGATCAGTGTATAGTCTAAAACAATCCTCAAGGCAATGATATTTGAAGTTCCACTGGGCAATCCTAGAAATAGGATATAGGGCAAGTTGCCTAGACCATTGTGTATATGTTCGGAAGAATGAGAATAATATAAGCATTTCGTCTCTATACGTAGATGATATTCTACTTACCGAAAATTGTCCAAACATGATATACAAAATCAAAACATTCCTTGGTTCCAAGATAGAAATGAAGGACATGGGTGAGGCTCTATGTACTCGGTATTAGAATCACTAGAGATAGAGATTCAAAATTGTTATACGAGATATTTAAAACGTTTAAGGAATATTGTAAACCAGTTACTAAACCAGATTGCAAAGGGCATACATTAAGTAAGAATGTCACCACAGGAAGATGATGATATACAAGATATATCTATATATCCTTATGCTCGAGTTGTGGGAAGTCTTATGTATGCAATAACAACCACAAGAACCCTACATATTCCACGCAGTAGGATTGGTGAGTCGTTATCAATCTAATCTTAGAAAAGGTCAGGTGCAAGCCGTTAAAAGAATAATTAGATACTTGAAAGGAACTGAAAATCTGAAGTTGTGATTTGGTCTAGATGATCTATATGTTGTTGCCTACACAGATGCAGATTTTGCACATGATGTAGACGATAGAAAATCAACAAGTGGTCACGTTTTTCGATTTGGTGGAAGAGCTGTTTCTTGGTTAAGTAAGAAACAGAGTCGTGTTGCAAAGTATACAATGAAAGTCGAATACAAAGCATGCAGCACAGATTAAGCGCTTTGTAGATAGTTTAAACTTAGAAATTTGCCAAACACCCAGTAAATATGTTTTGTAACAACATGTCCGCCATCTCTCTGATAAAAAGTGGAGCAAATAGCTCCAAAGGAAAATATATTGACGTAAGTTATCACTATATACAAGATATAGTGGAAAGGGGTGAAATTGTAGTCGACTATATCCCCTCCGAAGATATATTAACCATAGTTCCGATGCCGATCTATATTTATAGATGAGAGTCAGCTACGTTATAGCAAGGGTACCATGTTATGCAAGACTAACTAGAATTACTACGTACTCATCAAATATGGTCAAGTGTGAGTTGTTGGTATTTGTGACCGTATTTGTTGATAGGTACAAGAAATACCTTTAGAAGTGGAACAACAGATGGAAGAAGCTGGCGAGAATCCTGCGGAGAAGCATAACAGGAACACTCTGCAAGATTCCTTAGCAAGTCTTCTTTTCGTTCTTCCGGAAGCTGAAAGGGACAACGTAAATCATATCATAAACTTCACAGACATTATACAAGAGGTAGCACAAAGCCAACAAAAATGGAGCAATGGGAACTTAGAAGGCTACAAAAATCAAATCGAATAATAAAGTGCCTAAACCAAAAGGTCCACCAATTAAACCAGACGTGCAGCTTCATGTTCAAATATAAACTACAAATTAGTCAATGTTGACCGAGCTCAAGAAAAAATTTGATCCTCAAACTTCTTATATGATGCAGAGTAAGCAGGAAGTGGATCAATTTTGAGCTGTCACTGGCTACTTCCACTTAAGACAGCGATTAAGAATAAAAAGTGGATCACTTTTTCTTATATCTTACCTTATCAAAAACAGGTATGATATGTTTGCCCAAGTAGATTAGAAACTTGCTGCCTGATGCCCCCCTCTGGAAATGAAGCAGGTAAATAAGAATCTAAATCCAAGAACACAGAGAGAGAGAGAGAGAGAGAGAGAGAGAGAGAGAGAAAATCATAGACAATTTGTACCGTAAAGAGAGGAATAGCCATGCGCAGGCAAGATATTAATCTATCAACGTGATCAGCATCCGAAACCTGTATTAAGTTGCATAGCATATGCCAAGTTAAATTATAATAGAGGAGGTACTTTATCGACACAAGATGCCAATAGTTGAGCATAAATGCCCTGATGTGTGAAATGATGGAAAGGGGAAGAACAGATGAGAGAGAACAACGCCAAGCGTTTGTGGCCACACTGACCACAAACATAGGCACACATGGCGATTTCAAAGTTCAAACCAATATTATTATGAAAATCTATTCCTACGGAACAAAAAATGTCTCTTGTTTTGTTCCAGTTCACCAATTTTGGTCAGGATCTGGATTCATCATAATATGTTCCTCAATTTTAGCTTGTAGCATCTTCAAATGGGAGAATGAGTAGTGAATAAAAATGGGATAAAGAATTACGCTCATCTTCCATTGTATGGAAATTTTACAGGAGAGAATGAAATAGATATTAAGGGGTGAAAATGATGGCATGCCCAAATCCCCAACAGTAGGAGGAGATGATGAATAAGGCAACCAAACATGTGCCACTCTTTATTGATTGTAATTCCATCAAGAGATTAATTTCACAAGACAACCATTTCCCTACATACAATGAACACCTTCCTTACTCCTTTTTTGAACTCCATGAACCCCAACAATGGTAAAGATTTGCAACTTCCCTCCCACTCATGAAAATCCCAGAAAAGGAAAAATAAATACCATCTTTATTTTCCCTCTTTCCTCTTCTCGTTCAATTACGATTACTTTACTCTTCATAATAGACCACATATCACAACTGGATTACTTGTTAAGGAAAAGAAGAAAAGACAGGTAAAACAGCATCCAATGCTTATTCTAGTAGCGGTAATTTAGAAATAGGATAAGCAATCCCACAACATTTAGAAAAATATATCTACATATAAAAGGTAACACGCACCCCATGCCAAGTATTAAGGAAATTGAAAATATTCTGTCCGTCCCAAATGAATGTCCATTATTGAGAAAAAGTTTGTCCTAAAACGATTATCCATTACTTAATAAGTTTACAAAGAAACCTTTGCCACCTATCACGTTCCCTGTATACTAGTAAATAGTAACACTATAATGGCACCACCTCAGGGCGATAATGTATATGTGACTAGTACTGCTTATGTGTCAATTTTCATAATTTACGTGAAACACTCAATTTGGGCACATTATGGGATCGATGGAATAATAAAGTACGTCTGTAGATGGAAACATCTATGGAAAAACTCCAGAAACCGCACAGCGAAAAACTCAAAAGAAAATTGTGAGTGAAGAGATGTCAACTTCCATAATGACGAAGGTTAATACCTAATTGCTAACACCAATAAACATGTAAACCACGCTTGTAGCTTACCACATAAAGAATAAAAATTAATAAGCACTTACGTCAAACTGTGCATCTATATCAGCCTGTCCTTCAATAATTTCAACAAGTTCTTGAATACGCTCCACAGGAGCATTCTTTCCAAATAGGCTCAAGCTTTTAAGAAAGTCCATGAACATTTTGAATTCTGCCCCTGTGACATCTTGCAAACTCTACAATAATTTTTTTATTAAGAAAAAAGGGGAAATAATCAGGTTGTCAGTAAATATTTGATACTAACATCTAATAGAGACTGGATATCACATAGTTGACATATCAAACAGACTGGGAGTGGGATTAGAATGGGGGAGGAGAAGTACCTTTTTCACCAAATCAGTTATGTGTCTCTCCATTTGCTCCTCTGGCTTCAACAATTCTGCTTTCAGCGGAAACACCTGTTAAAATAGTATGAGCAGTAAGGCATATATGGTCCATACTCCACACGTATTTTTGTGTGCATGAATGAAGATTTTGAATACTATATATGACCTTATCCCTGATGAAGCATAGAACCTTTTCGCGAATGCTTTCATCACTGCCGGGCTCCTCAGCAGTTCCAATGAGCTTAAATAGGACAGTTAATGATGCTGCAGGAAGTACACAAATCAACATTAATGGGGAGAACAACACTTTTGAGGATGATGCATAATGCCGATATGCTAAGACCTGTGCCTGATAACTGAGATGCTGCAGGTTGGATATCTACGGCAAAACCATTTCAGTCAAATACTGATTAGTATCCTCCATCTAAAGGAGCCTAAACTAGGTAAGGGACTTTGTCACCCATCCATAACCAGTTGGAGATGGAAGCTTCAATATTTCAAAAGAAAGGTGAGGAACCAGTCCATATAACACCATTGCACACTAATATAAATCCAAATTCCTGCAATACATAAATTAAATATCTCCTATGCGAAGAACAAAGAAGGCGTTAAGACGAAATATAACCATCTAAATGGTTCAACATCCTGTCCCACTTGACTCCAATGAGAACAATTTTAATTTCTTGGTTACTTAAACGTTCTAAGTTATATAAGACAAAACCATAAAGAAAAGAAATCAACCACCCTCTTTGTGACTGGCTGACAGCTATTCTCATTTGTCAAGACTTTGGGACTCCGTCTCACCCCCACCATGATTGCATCCTCTAAGATTCTCCCTCTTTTCTTCATTCAACATAAGAAATAGGGTAACAGTACCTCATATTCAAGCAATAAGTAGCAGTGAATCAACCGCTTCCTACAGCAGGAAGCAATTGTACATTGCATAAAGATCAAAACCATTCACAGGGAAAAAAGTTTTGTCAACAAGATGAAGGCCTCTCTTAATGCAGTCACAATGTAGTTTAACTTGTGATAATAGAACCCGAAAATGATGCAAGTACTTCAGAAACTTACAGAACCAGGGGGAACCTTCAGTATATAGGAGTACACGATTACAATAATTTCAAAAGAGATGAAAATCGAACTGAACGGCCAAAGCTATTTGTGTACGCAAGTAACAGGGACAAAAATTTAGTTGAGTATATGAAGAGAAACATGAAGCTAGTTACACAAATATGCCAGACTTTTGCAATATTAAAGTAAACTTATTAAAAAGCTTACTCTTTACATCCTGCCTCAACAAAGACATAAGTGCTTTATGCACTGCATCACGTTCCACATTTTCTCCTACAGTCATAAGACAGTACAAATGAGAACAGATGACTTCATAAACAAGAGTAACATTTTCATATTGTACAGTACAGTACCTGCTGGAAGAAGCTGCCCCAGCACGTCAACAATTTTTGATAGATATTCTGGAGTATCCTTGCAGAAAAGAGGAAGTCCACGGACTGCTTGAACTCGTACCTGGTGAGCAATCAATTGGAAGAAGCCCAGCTTAAAACAGTTTTCACATAATTACATCTGTGGAAACATCTTACCATCAAAGATTTTATAAAGAATGCCAACGTGTTATCAGAAAGACAAAGACTATGTATCAGCTTGTTCTACCACTGGTCGTTGTTTGACAAATTAAAATCTCAAACAGAAGTAGCGCATATGCCAAGGGACTAGAAACTAACAGTTAACCCCCATAATCCTATGATAGTGCTAAAAAGGCATGGTCTGGCGACTTTTTAAGTTTGTGTATCATCAGTCGACTGTAAGGGATGCATTTTATGCTCATATCATCAGGTTTCTAACCTACAGAGGAAATGTAGAGTATCTTCCGACTTAAAGTTGACACTTTAGTTTGAAATATCCCGTCGTACTAGAAGGTATTTTGCCTCCATGGCTCCATCCCAGAATGAATTTAGCATTCAAGTTTTTAATTTTGTTCAGTTCAGATAAGCACAAGTTTAAATTAACTAATATGAGTCACAGCATCTATATCTAATGAAAAGCCTCCTACAATAGTGAGAGAGATATTAAGTTTACAACAAACTACAGTAAATATTAAGAAATTGAGGGGGAAGGGTAGGAGCAAGTAGAAAGAGGTACAAACCCCAAGCTCCTCGTCTTCGCACAAATTGAAATGCTGATCAATGGCTTGAGCATTTAAAGTAGGGAAGTGCTTGAAGAACTTGGGAATGAGCTGTGCAGCTAATTGTTTGGCTTTTACACTGCCTCCGGCTGCTTCGATTATGCCCTTATAGTCCTCCTATTTAGGACAAATAAATCACAAATCTGAAGACGATAAACAACGAAAGTCCGGGACTATGTAGAAACCCTAGAAAACATGGAACTTTGAGAAGAGGTGTTAAGTAAAACTAACCAGGGACTTGTCGCCGGGCTCGTTAAGGCGACCGCCGTACTCGTACAGTTTCTCGATTTCATCTGAACTGTCATGAGCTGCTCCCGCCATTGAATTATGCGTGATAGAGGGAGAACGAGAGGAGACTCTGTGTGTGTGTGAGAGAGAGAGAGAGATGGGATGTGAAGGCGGGACAGATTCTCTTTGCTAAGGTTTTTTAAAGAGAACAGAGAAGGGGCGGTGTGGTGTGGTGTGGTGTGGCAAGATGAACCGAAAATACATTTTCCTGTTTTTTTTTTCCTACCACTTTTATAGTGTGTTTCTAAGCCCCCTTTATATTTACTTTCCAACCCCTGATTCGGGAATTTAATTACACGACGTATAAATCTTTTATATAAATATTTTATTTCTGTTGTAAACATATTAAGATACTGGTCAGGAAGTTAATTTTTGATGATTTAATTTAGTTTTTTGTAATGATTAAAGTGAAAAAGTAAGAGAGAGATAGAG
>JAOWAN010000014.1:11511195-11532423 GCA_028566635.1 Lobelia cardinalis
ATATTTTGAAAAGGGAAGAAGAAAAGAAGCGGAGTATATATCGCAGCCAAAGTGGACTAAACTAATCTCGAAACATATTAAAGCTAATCTCGAAACATATGAGCTGCAGAGAGCCTTTTTTTTGTCTACTACTACGCTTTGGCACTCTTTTCTGGTATACGTCTCACTCTAACATGCCAAGTACATTGAAGCTGACGTGGTCAAGTATGGCCGCCCGCCGAGAACTTGCACACCTATTCTTTCTAGTGTCATTTTATAAACCAATTTGCACAAGTGGACTGTCCAGTCCTTTTCTTTCTTTATTTATTCAGGTAAGCCAGGGAGCGTGGGAAAGTACTGATCCGAATCTTCGGTGAACCGTGCAGAAAAAGGATCGGAGCATATGCAAATTTTGAGTCAAGTGACAATTCAGGCCTAATATATATACATACTTCACGAGACGATCAGCTGGAAGTGGTACAAAATAGCAATACACGTAATTTTTTTTTTTTTTTTTTTTGGTCCAGAGGGGTGTGGTACAGTAAGTACCTTCCATCTTTGAAAACTAGGTAGAAATGATCATGAAGTTTTTCGTGGATATGTTCCTTAATTCGCCATTCTTCGAATCTTGAAGGCTTTCGCTTTTCGAGTTTTTTTTTTTTAAAGTACAACTCACGATTCCTTGCAATCTTGGCAGGTTTTGCCTAAACAATGCATGAACTTCTTCAGGCTCTTGAGTCTCACTACTTTCTCCAGCATTTCCTTCTTGAATTCCTTGAGTTTTATGTAGTCCTCTCTCACATCTTTTCCATTTTCCCCTTGGAACATGCAGTGCAGTACATTTATCTCCTTGATGGTTTTTAATCTCTTTCCATCCAAAACTACAGCCAAAAAGGCATCACCAACCAGGGTAGATCTACTCAGATCCAATACTTTGAGCAGAGGAAACCCTTCAACCAAGCACACCATTTCTTTTTCCTTAAACTTTCCATGAAGACCAAGCTCAACTATGTTCTTGCAGTAATCTCCCAGTTGTGAGAAGATTAGTGCACCCACCACATTGTCTCCCAATGTGGCATGGAACACCCTCAGGTTTCGCCAGTAAATTACAGAAACAGAGATTGGGAAGACATCAAACGATCCATCGCTAGGCAAGATGACACGTGATATCGCGGGAGTCCTTTCGGCTATGTAAGTGGTGGAAAAGTAGTTGAAAATGTGTTTTCCAGGGAAGGAAATCGAAACCCAGCCGCAGTAACGATTAATGGCCAGCTTAAGAAGGTGGGCGTATCTCAGCCGTTCGTTATCCTCGTCGAGTTCATCGACTACGCGAAGATCGAGATTGGAGTTGCGGAAGAGCGTATCAAGGGTTGCAGATAGCCATGAATGGCAAACAAAAGGAGGACCAAAGAGTTGGTCATGGAGGGTCAGAAATGAGAGTATTTTTGACAAGAGAAAAGGATTTAAATCTTGCCAAGAGGGGTTTGGTTTGGACTTCTTCATTGTCTAGTTAAGAGAAGAGAATACAATATTATGGGCATGGGGGTGGGTGGCTTTATGGTTTTGACAATAAGACTTTCTTTTGATGAGTTTATCCAAGTTTTTGATAAAAGATTAGAAGGGGAACAAAAAGCGACAAAAAGAAAAACGCGGGAGAGATTAAGGTAAACGTCTCTTTCTAGGGCCGATTTGTCCACGGAGCATAACTCAATTGACAAAAGCTTGGATGGTGCAGTATCTGTCATACGAACGATCTAAGACACATTTCGCGATTGGATTTTTCACTATTTTTGAGAGCACGAAGGATAAAGTTCCTAAAATTCAATATTTTTTTAAATCATATAAAAAAATTAATGTTGGATTGTCGTATTAGGATAACTTGTAAGATGTAGTAATGTGTTTTAACAACCATGTGGGTGCGTGCGTCGTCATAATTAGTAAGGTCTTCCAAAATTCACGTTCTTGGATTGAGGCCCCACAAATTGGCCACTAGCCTCCTCCTCCTCCTCCTCCTCCTCCTCCTCCTCCTCAAGATAAGAAAAAAATCGGTGTACTTATCGAACACGTCTTGAGGGCACTTAAGTCGGTGCTTAAATAGACACTAACAAGTAACAACTATAATTACTATAACTCTAAAATATTCCATAACATTTCCTAAAGAGTATTATGAAATCTCCTCCTCCTCCTTCCATCCGTACACTTGAGATAATGGATGGATATATAATATGACCTTTAACCCACCCGCCCGTCTCTTTGACCATGCATAACTTTTTCTTTTAAATAGTGCAAATTTCAGATCAGAATTGTGATATATAAGCAGTGCTTTTCTTTTAAAAGCGACATTTTCATTTCAAAATATATTATTATTATAAACACTTAAAATGAAACGAAGAGAGTAATTTTCTAAAAAATGACATGATATTTTATAATAATTAAAATAATTTTTTTTAAAAAAAAAAAAAAAGGCAAAGAGAAACCCCAAATACATCACAAAAGAATCACCGTGGAACGAAGGAGGATTCTCAGCGTAGTGATACACGGGATGAGACACAAAGTGTGACGGATGATTCGGCCTCTAGTGGGAGGAACAGTCATTGCCGACTATTGAAGAAACCCCACGTACATATAATAAGCCCTACCACCAACCAACAACTACTGCTTAGATAAACAATAAATAACAACATTACTGTTACCACGAGTCTAATCTTTTTGCCCTTTCGCCCATGGAACAAATTAGGTGCATAGAACTTGAATCTCCATAGTTAAAGAAAACGCTAAAAGAGAATATCAATTGCCCACAACTTACGAGGTAGTTTAACGCACAACTGGGGCTATTGTTAGATTTGCCGACATAACTCCCCAAAGCACAAAGGGTACACAAAATAGATATTACCCATCCAACAAAAAGACAGCCATCAACCAATACAGTACTACAACAACAACGACATCAAAAACTGTCCAAGTACGTTGTCATTTGCAAGGTCCATATACTGCCGACAAGAAGCATACCACCAATCATGTCCTTACAATAGACCAACTCAGAATGTATGTACATGTGTGTGTGTGTGTATGTGACTGAGTGTGTGTGTGTGTATATATATGTAAATGTATATTCTTCATCATCAACCAATCAAAACTACAAAAAGAATCAATGAATATTCCAACATCATATTAACATTCCATTTTATGTACTACAAGTACATAATAACATATTAACCAGAAAGTTAATACAGAGATCATGCATGCAACAACAAAGTCTGTACAATGAGAGGGTAGGAAGGAGGGGAGGGACTCGACGCCAACGAATAATGTTTTTTGAACAGTTGTTGACCCATTGTCTCGTCTCCAACAAAAGAGCGTAAAAAAATATTTACCCGATAATTTAGAACAAAAGAAGAATCACCCTCTCTCTTTAGATTATATATACTACTAGCGGTAATATATAATTTCAAACGAGAGCAAAGACCAGGGAGGAGTTTTGAGATCCGTCTTCTGATCATGACTCCATTTTTTCAGAGCCGAGCGCTGCGGATTTGCATATAGGGCAGGTGTTCTTCACGATCAGCCACTTTTTAATGCAGTCTACATGGTACTCATGGCCGCAGTCGAGGATTCCAATCTTTTCTTGATTCTCATAGTCCGTCTGTAATGTATGATTAAACCATCATGATATCAATAGAGCTGCTTAGGATGATTTTCAGAAAATAAATAAATATTAAACTAGGATTACTTCCTCGACGATTATTAGAGGTAGTAATTCTAGGGATCCCAAGAAAAATGTACCAACTTTAACCTGCAACTTTGTGCAAGCTTGAACTTATCCACCCCCATGTCCAAGTCCAGGCCTGGCCTTAAATTAACTTTAACTCCTAGCTCAAACTACTACTAATTTTAAAACAGGCCTCGGACTATGCAAATACTAGGAGAACAATTAAGAAGCAAGGCTCTGCTTAATTTTCTTACAAAAGCTACTATTCAATCCACATTCATTTTATAATCCGTAAAAAAAATATGTGCAATCAAAGCACAATAACCATTCTTATCATTCTAACCAATACTAATACAACTAATTCATACTTTTGAAAAGAGAAGCCTTGAGAATTGCACATTCACCATTACATATTTGAGACAAGTCTAGCTCTGCTGCTCGGGCATGCTAGATGTGACTTGGCTCAACCCAAGTAAACATCAGACTCGAGCATTATTCAGTTCCACTCACAAACTAAATCCAATCCTACTTTCACGTACGAGTGAGCATAGCCTGACCGTCCTTATTGATGGTTCTCTACTTCCATGCTAAGAGCCAAGCATGTGATGGCCATATCATTTACTAGTTGAGCCCGATACTAACAAATTGCATGCATGGATAAAAATTGGGATTTCCTTTCAGGGGTCCCTGGCAATTCCTAATTGGTGTGTCTTGTGTAAGAGTGCTTCTGAAACGCATGATCTTCTTGCACAATAAGGTAGCTAGCTTTCTTTGGAATAATCTTTTTGGTGTGGTGGGAGAGGCCTGGGTTAGTCCGCAGACCTTTTCGTCTTCCTTCTAACGAGACACTGGGTTTGGCAAAGGTAAGGATGCCATAGTTCTATGGAGTTATAGTAATTGCTACTGATTTATGGGGGCATTTGGACTGAGGAATTCCAGGATTTTCAGACATCATGACTTGCCTTTACTTGGGACAGAGTGTATATAAGCCTCCTTGGGCTTCAGCTAAGGGTACTTGCTGTGGAATCTCTATATCTAATTTGCAGCGTGGATGGAGTGCGGCTGTGGTTCTTTTTGATCATCTTTCTGGGGATTGTTTTGTATAAATTTAGCTTTACTTTTTTCTTCTATTTCTTCTCCTTTTCTTTCAGTGGATGTCTACTTCATTGCATTGTACTACTTTCTCTTTTAAATCTATAAATTTCAAGAAAAGGAAAAGAAATACACTTAAGCCCATGGTATACAAAAATCCCAATAATCAGGAATTCAGTGTAAAAGGGCCACCCCAGCAGCAACATCTAGCAAGAAAAGCTACAAATAGCACAAGAGTAAAAAGAAATTTTTACATACAAAGGAAGAAAGAAACAGAAACAACAAAGGAGGGACACGGTTGTTTAACCTAGATACCATCAATTTTAGATATACCACAGCTTCAGAAAATTGAATTGAACTTTGCCAATTATGCAATCAACTAGGGAATGGACACCCGGATTAAGTTCTAGAAGTACCTGACATATGACACAAAAATTAAGTTCTGGATCCACTGATGCTGCTCCTTCAAGATGAGAACAAGGTGTGGAGACAAATGCTCTCACTTTCAAATGATTTACAATAAAATCATCAGACAAGCCAGAGCCAACACTACCAATCTGTTCACCCAGTGCAAGTAGCTCCTGAAATTACATTAAAAAGAGGAAAAACATAGTAGTTAGGATTAAGTTGCAACGACTCAACCCCTAAAATGACAAGACATAAGAAAAAAAAATCATAATCATAGATTTGCATGATCAAAATATTAACATTACTTCACAGAGATATGTTCTTTTTCGGGAGCAAGAAGAATAGTCTGTTTGTACGTGTGATTCTTTATGTTCTATGTTGCTTATGCTTTAATTTTTTAATGACTGTAGGATAAAAAAAGAGAGTGCGTATGAAATGGTGGGATCAAAGCAAGAAAAAGAACTTTAACTATAGTTATGTGTGGAGAGAGAGAGAGAGAGAGATGGAAACATGAAGAAAAAAATGTGAGGCTGAACAAACCTACGACGTTCTTGCTTTAAATTAACTTTTTCTGGAGTTATGAACAAGGGTAGACTTGCCTCATAAGACATGTGGTCTATATCCAAGCGCATATCTCTATGATGATCGATGGAGTGTCCAACTTCATGGTATTCGGAAACATCTAGAATAGCAACTCCCTAGACATTTTCCAGCACAACTTGGTCAAAGTATATAACATGTGGTTCAATCAAAATATCAAATAGTAGAGAGTCGAAAGAGAGAGAGAGAGAGAGAGAGAGAGAGAAAATAATCTCAATAGGATTTTTTAGAGAGAGATGAATACATCTTCTGGCAGAACTCTCAAGTGTGGAAGACTGCGATGCCTAAGAGCCGAATCCAGCATTACTTCCCTTCGATGTGGCCGGTGCATCCTAAGTCCAGTGGGTGGAGTAGGCCCCACAAACCTAGGCCCCGGATCTACCCCATTCTGAAAAGGATTAACACCTGCATATGAGGTGCTATTTGCTGAAACTCTTCGTGGCGCTGGTACTACTTGAGAATGGAAGTCCATATTGTGGCCTCGCAAGCCATGCATAGGTGGTGGTGGTGGTAAATGATGAAGATTGTGGTGACCCTGGGGTGCAATAGGAGGATGTACAAAAGTTGTGGGATTTCTATTGCCTACAGTGATTTGATATCCCTGCACTCCCATGTTAGCCTCCATACCACTTCCACTGATGCACCCTGAAATAATAATATACAGACGGTAACAGACAATATAATTTAATGAGTCAAGTGTTTAAGAATCTTCACCAAATATTATTTCTTTTAGTTTCTATTTCTTTTTCTCGGAGGGGTCAGTATGAGATAAGTGCACTTAACTGCTAGAGGTAGCTTTAATGCACACCACAAGTCCAATCCAGAAAGATGCTGTCCACCATTTTCTATATGAACACTTATTGTTTTCTTCATTGACTGAACGTGGGATTGAAAACCACTGAAAAAGCTTTCCCACAACTACTGTTTTCTTCATCAACTGAATCTGGAATTGAAAAATCAGCATATTTTTCTCTCCGCTCCACTCAAAAAGCTTTCCCATTCATATTTACCCCAAAAAAGTTCTTTTCTATTTTAAAAGTTCCATCCAAAGAGTCCCTTTTTCATAATTAAACAGGACTTCCAACGTACTTCGTGGTAGAGTCCCTTTTCTACATGTGCTCATCACTTGGGCCATAAACTCTTGAGGGATGGGAACCCATCAAGGATACCAAGCATTTCGGACGTTGCAATACGACTTAAACAACTGCATTACCAACTTGTAGTTTGGCCATGTTGGAGGTGCAGGTGGTTACCAACAAGTGTTGTGACAAGTAGGAGAAGAAGAGTTCTCATTTCGAATATCTTTTAAGGCTCTACTCATATATTGGACAACTCCACTTAAATGACTAACTCGTTCCATGTGATCAGCCCATTTGCCGTTGCCATGTTTGTTATATCAATTTTTGGAAATTAAAACTCATTCCATGTGATTAACCATTTTAGAAAAAAAAACAAGAATAAGCTTTTCACGTCTTGGTCCATTTTGAGATAAACTCACACCAACAAATTTGAGCTATATAAATGTGATTTAAGTTTAGTCATTTAAGTGGAGTTGTCTGGTATATGATTTCTCACATCTGAAATACTCTAAAACAGAGTTATTAGGTGCTTCCAATCACGACTTCGAAAGTGGGAGAACAAAAATGGTACAAAATTCAGTAGCAGTCAAACACCACTCAGAAGGACAAAGCTATTGTTAAAATTAATTATAGTTTCCAATAACCCAGAATAAACTAGTCAAGTAGTAGCAGTTAGAAACAAAAAATTCCAAACAACTAAATGGATGTTTCAAAGAATTACCTTGCATATAAGGCAAACCAGGTGCCTGATTCCAGGAAAAGGTGCTACTATCACCACCATTACTACAAAACTGCTGGTCTAACCAAGGAGTACCAACTGCTTGAAGGGGCTGACCAACATAGTTTCCTTGCATCAAATGGTTACCATTGTGCCCCAAGACAGAATCAAGGGCAGTTGCAGCAGACCTGTTTCTTACACTTCTGTGGGGTCCAGATTCCATGATTGATTGGACATCATTCCCACGATACTCACCAATTGCAAAAGATGCAGAATCCATCATCGCAATATCAGATTCGAGAGGCCTTGTGCTCATTGGGACAGCAACGGAAGAACTAGAGCCTGCTGAAGGATAAAAGTACTGGAAACTCCCCGGTAGTCCTTCGGCATTTTTTCTCTTAAATGGACCACCAACACCATCCATAAAGTGACTATTCCGTCCATAGCTGTCTGCAGAAACTTCAAACCCTCCGTGGTTATTAGAGAACGGCAACGGATCACGGGGACCGTGACTCAATGGGACCGGGAAAATTCTACTACTAGGAGTCATGTATGTCAGATCCATATTACCACCAGGATGATGATGATCAATGCCATTGTATTGAGTCAATCCATAGGGTACAGTACCGTGATTCTCTGGCAGATGATGAGAATCAAAATTTGTTACATTTCCTGGAGGTGGTAACATACTGTGGCCATTAGGCTGCGGAAAGTTAGGCAAGCTTCCATAAGGTACACAAGGCTCGGGATGGAGATGGGAATGTTGGTCCATATCCATATCAATCATTGGACACGTGTACAGCATATTACGTTGCCCCATAATGTTGAATAGTAAATTGCGAATGAGTCCTGATCAAGTGAAAACACAACAATATTATATTTAAGGGCAATTTAAGATTTTAATGGTCCAAATCTCAGAATCTTTAATTGAACTTGAGGACCTTCTAAAAACAATCTCAACAACTTCTGTATCAATATTTTAACATACACAAATGTGTTCAATATGAAAAAACGAATAGGCAAACACTTAACAGCACAAAAAGCAACAGAAGACTATAATTTCAGCTTAAGATTTTTGCCAGGATCAAGAGTACAGATATTCACGGCGAAAATATTTTGGCAGGCAGCACCCCCCTCCCCCTCCTCCTTTCTAATTCAGAAACAAGTGCTCACAAAATAAACAACACATATGCATTCTATTCAGCCTGGTGGTGGTATGAAAGACAAGCAAAGAGATCATTCCACACTTCAAACAAGCAAGCAAGAAGATCATATCCGAGGACAAAGGGCCAGCACAGCACTGATATTAAACCATGGACATAAGAGGCTTGAACTGGTAAGTAGGCGCACACGCAAAATTTTAATTGGAGAAAAGGTTCAGTTGTTTAACAGGGTAAGTCAGCTGGGGAAGGAAAGGACAGAACTTTTTAATCCTTTATTCTTTTCAAGAGGATGGGAAAAGCATTGGTTGCAACAATCATGTAAATGCATGCAGAGAGGACAATGTAACAGCTATATATGTGAATGGGGAACAATGTAAGACCATTGTAGAGTTTTATGTTTAAAGATGAAGGAAATCCCACAATGTACTAATTATGTGTCTGTATGTGTAAACATATATAGGTTATGTTTCCATGGTTATAAGAGAACCATGTCAGAGATCCTCTCTCCACTAGAGAGATACCACAATGGATTTGCCTGGTCTCTCATGCATAGAGAACTAGAAGTTCAACGAACATCTGTTACTACAATAATCTGGGAAGGCGGAAGACCTTTTATGAAGGCCCATTTTAAATACCTAAAATATCATTCGATATTAACTATTGACAACTTAAATAGCAATTTTGCATTCAAGAATTATTTTTCAAAACTTCGGAAAAATGCTCCGCAAATATTCTGTAGTTGTTCGGAGACTTCTTTCTATACTACTCCCTCCGTGCCAAAACGAGCGTCGCATTACTAATTTTGGTCAAGTTATAAACTATTGACCAAATATTTATAAGAATATTAGATATTGTAATGAAAATATAAAAAATATTTTCGATCACTTACTGTTTATTCTTACAAGACATATATTAGAATCTAAGACATGATATATATAATTATATATATATATATATTGTAAAAGTTTATTTGATAAAATTTAATGCTGACATTCAATTAAGAAAAAGTGACACTTATTTTGGGATGGAGGGAGTAACTACTATAGTGTTTTGCAACTTCCTTGAAAAAATGTAGGAAAATGATTGTCATGCATTAAGAGTCTAACTTTGACCTACTTCAGTCAATTCAATAAAGCATTGATCAAAACTTTGTAGCCATTGTTATAAGAATAGAAATTTCTTGTATTTCCACTAAAAAAATTAATTGAAAGTGAATATTTACTCTGACTAGAGAAAGTATTTATTTGGCGATGTTTCAAATAGAAATTTGACAAATAAAAAACTAAAGGGACAGTAATGTCATTCACAAGCAAAGTGTTGAAAAGAACAACGTAGAAAAGGAACGTAGATGATTTCATGGAAACCTCTTCCAAAAAATGAGAATCTTTTCTAAAAATGACTTTCAGTTGTATGATTTGCCCTCTGAAAATGTGCGAGGAAACAACTGCGAAAATTTTGGTCAACTAAAATGAGAATGTGCAAAAAGGTCAATTATTAGGAATTTACTTCATTGGAATGATAAAAATAAGATTTTTAAATAATGATATATCATGAATATGATAAACAATTAATTAAAAACAAGAAAAATGAAATTGTAAATAATCAAAATTTAAAACAGTATATTGGAAGTTGAACACCAAAAGATGAATCCACCGTGGAGTGACTATCTCTACCGACTCGAGCCCGAAAACTCGGTCCGTTACCTAGCCTGCCGACTCACCCACATCTAACGTCGCATCTTGGGTTAACGGACCATCACAGATGACCCAAAAATCCATGGATGATTTGATGCTAGGTGGGTAGTAGGGGGCTACTAATAAACCATACGAGATTCCCTCATCTCCCCGATGTGAGAATATGGGGTGTTACAAACTCCCCCATTAACATTCTTGACATCCTCGTCAAGGCCGAACCAATACCAAGACCATCCCCCCGAGCGAGCCCGAAAGCCTTCCGGCCAAGGGTCCGCTCTGATACCATCTATAACGACCCGAATCTAAAAATCCGGTCTGCTACCTAGCCAGCCATCTAGCCCACACCTAGCGTTGCATTTTGGGTCAACGGCTCCCATCACAGACAATCCAAAAGTCCATGGATGATTTGATGCAAGATGGGTAGTAGGAGACTTCATATAAACCACACGAAATTCCCACTTCTCTCCGATGTGGGAATGTATTACTCAAGAAAGACAATATTTTGAAGCAAATAAAAGCAAACTTCTGGAAACAAGGAGGAGATTGAGGAAGAGGGAGTAGCTAATTGACTGTTCATGAAAATGGGAGAGGAGGACAGAGACGCAGTGAGAAAGAGAAAATGATGTAATGTTTAATAAAGGAGAGTTGAATGATAATCGTAGAGATGGATGAATCCAGGACCTGCAGCAGATTTTAAGCATAGCCATAATGGAAAATGACTTGCAGAGAATGTTTCCATCAAAAACCGAAGCCTAACTAAGATGTGCGGCTATTTGGAGTGGTGAAAAGACTGTAAATAAGGTCTGATAGTATTATAAATTATACTCTTCCCTTTCTAAAATTGAGTTTTCATGTATTAACGATTACAAACGAAAGTGAATGCTTATTTTCATACAAAGAGAGTATAACTGGTTGCATAAACTTTTTAATATCTAACCCAAAGAAACGAGAAACAAACTCGAAATTTAGTCAATAACATCAGTTCTGTATTCCACAAAGTAACATTTCAGTACCTAGAAAACAAGTGATGAAAGAAAAAGAGTACGAGAGAATTAAGAAACCTTGATTTCCCTATCTGATTTTGGAACTGTGGTGGTGACATATAATAACCTAACATAATGGTTTATGTAGGTCGTCGATTAATGTAAAAGGATAAGTAGTGATTCTTTGCAATTTTAAAGTTTCAGGATCATGATCAGATATGTATTTAACTGTCAAAAGGTTTTATTGTTCAGGCAAGAAGATGAAGTGATATACCATGTACCCCCCTCGAGTGTAGGATATAGCGGAGTACACCCCTCGAGGGTAGGCTATAGCAGAGCACTATACGGCTACTTCACAAAATATGTAGGTGAATTACACAAGATCCGCCCGGATCTGGAAAATTCATCAATTATTCATATTTATTTTCAGAATATAGAGTTTTTGCTGTTAATGCGCATTAAATTCACAAATTTTTCAAAATTGCACGAATTTTGTTAGCATGCCCACAACTCTGAAAAAACAATCACAACTTTTCCACTTCTTTAAAAATAGCCACTTCTTTAAGATGGGAGTAATCACTATTCCTGCTGTGGCCAAGTCATAAAACACCAATAATTTCACAAGCATATCTTACTTTCATTATTAAGCTACCAATTTGTGTCCAAGATACGGCTTATGTGATGCATGAACACACTATTACATATATGCATATGCAGATACATGCGCACGTGCTACTAAATACTACTTCCTCGGATCTTAAGAACTTGTCCAGTATTCCTCTTTGAAGTTCTCAAAAGAAAGCTCAAATGGAAGAACTGAAAGAGGAGGAGGAGGAGGAGCAAGATCAGGTATAGTTTCTCCCCTGCATGACAGCACATTTTCTTCTTTGAGTGATCCTGGCACCTTATAATAAAAAGGAAAGAATCTCTAAACCTGTGCTTGCATTGTCAACATCTAATACCACATATAGTTCCACTCAGAAGAAAATCTAGCTATAAGCGCAACCCTAAGAGAAAAAAGATACTACTAGATACAATTTTTTTTTTGACAAATATCTATCCTTAGTACAATACATAGACTGACTGACCGCATGATACTGTAACTGAAACAGTCATAACTACCAAATACATCGTTGATCATCCAATTACATGCTAATGAAACTCAAACCAAAATTTTAGATTTTGCAAAGTACAATGTAAAACTACCGCATCCATAGCCATCACGTGTCTACACAGATACTCTAATGGAAATGAAGGACCCAGGTAACATAGCAAAGAAGATAAGCCTATCAACTTCCTTTCACTTTTATAAGTAATTGTTTCCTTCAAAAGCAGCTAGTTCTCACGAGTAACCATATTCTCGGAAGGGTTCTTTCCTTCGCCTTTTTCCTACACTAGCTGATAACTTGTGCTCTGCACGGGGCGTAATTGAAGAATACTTTTTGGAAAAGGTACCCACATTGATAAGATCTGTATATGAGGTTAAAAGGTAATATAATGAATGTACTGACCAAATTTAATTTAGGATGATAACATCTGTCTATGAGGTTAAAAAGTAATATAATGATTGTGCTGACCAAATTTAATTTAGGATGCTCGAGTAAAAGAAAATGGCAAGTTCATGTAGTGTAATAGGTTTAGTCATATTAATTTCATACAGTTATTAGTAGTTTATTAATAAACTAAACACATTCATCTTATACAATACGAAATGAATTACCAATATGTATATGTCTATACATATTCATCTATTATTATGCGTTTACAACATATTCAGTGTATCAGATTTTATTAGTCATATTCATTTAGTATAGTTATTAGTTACGTATTTGTTAATAGACTAAACACATTCATCTTATACAATACTAAATGAATTACGAATATGTATGTGTCTATACATATTCATCTATTATTATGCATTTAATACATATTTAGTGTATAACAGACTTTATTAGTCATATTCATTTAGTACAGTTATTAGTTATGTATTTGTTATTAGACTACACAAATTCATCTATAGAATACGGATTAATTTGATGTTTTGAATGCGTATATATATCAGGCATTTCATATTTTTACTAGATTTCATAGTTATTAGATTGATTGTATTCTATTTAATAATATTTTTCAAAAATTACACTTATATTCCTTCATCTATTTCAATGGCTTTCTTTAGTTTTTATTATACATATGAAATGTATTAACTAGTGTGGTGTCATTTATATGTCTAAATTTTCTCACAATGAGGTGGAAATGTTGAAGTTATAATTACTTGCTCCATGAATTTGTTCATAAATTATTGTTCTTTATCGTGTTCATTATCCCCCACTTGCACTTTCATCTTAGACACACCATTAATGAAAATCTTTTGCCAACTTTTGTAATTTTTGCAAAAGAAACAATATTGAATTTTTATCTAGGGACAGGGAACATTATAATTAAATTTGTTAATGAGGTGCTAAGATGGTAATTAAGAGTATTTTTGATGCTTGAAGTTGAAAGTGTTGTCCTAGAATCAGGAGTGATGGTAATATATGCTATGAGTTTTTCTAACCGGCCAAATTCACGTGCCAATTAAACCTTAATACAAAATTATGAGTGCATCTACTCTAGAATATTTTGCTATAGTAATTATCCATATTCAAGCAAGAGATTAGATTCATAACTCAATTTACTTCATTGAATTGCCTCAAACTTATTGCATAGAATGCGTAATTTGGAAATTCTATCTTCGATTGATTTAGGTAAGATTCATGTATGGGAATTATGAAGGTGACAAATGGACTAATTCACGAGGGATTTCATGTGTACAACATCTTCGTACATTTTTCAATTTATGGAAAGCCTCCATAAAAATTTTTGTGCATGGGCCGTGGCTTAGAAAAGAGTATTATACTTTTGCTAACATCTTATTAATATTAAATTTGCATTTCAAATTTTCAAGTACATAATGGAAAATAAGTTTCATAAATGACATACTGGTACATAGATGTTTTTGGCATGGATTTGAGTATTTTCAGTTTTTTACAACTTTGATCTAGTTTTTCATCCCTTTTGTTGTGTTCTGGGCTTGTTTTCATGTGGAGGCTTATTTCGGATCAATCTAACTGGCCTTCAATCCCGAAAATTGCATCAACTAACATTAGGAGAATAACATTTGGACATATAAATTTCAATGTTCACTTTTCCAGATTTATTGAAAAGATAAAACAATATTTTTTCAATAAATACTTTAATAAGTTCAATGGTAAATTGTGTTGTTGATATTTTTCAACTACATTATAAAATGCAAAGCAACACTTAAATTCTGATTTTTTTACTAATACTTAAGATTCAAAAAAAAATTTGTTTTATATAATTTTTTTAGCTTAATTACAGTTATATGTATAAATTAACTGTAATAATTGTTATTTTGAATGTTGGGCCTCTCAAGTAACTTAAACATCAAAGTGCTTGAAAATAATTAACAAAAGTAATATGGATATGCTATTATGCTCCAGTTTACTATTTTCTAGAATTATGTTAGGAGATGCATATGTAAACTGGAGCATAATTGCATTAGTATATTTGTTTATGCATTAATATTTTTTTCTTATATAAAAAAATACAATTCATAAAAAGTTCCAAAATAAATCAAAATCATGGACCCGGAGAAAAGTTAAAGAGAACATAAACAAAAACATAAACTAAATCGACAATCAAAATCAAAACTAAAAGAAAAACAGTGAAACCAGTTATTGATAAATAAATAAAAAGCAACAGCAAAACCAAAACCAAAATAGGAAAACTAAATTAAAATTAAACTAAACCTAAAGAGGGAAAAGCAAGATAAGAACAAAAAGTTATAGAAAACATGAATATCTAACCTCAGATTTAAATATAAACAAAATCTAAGAATATAAAACAAACACTAAGCAAACGGGAAAAAAAAATTGATCATTAACACAGAAAATGACAAAGAAACCAAGTAGAGGGGTTTAAGGAAACACTTCAAATAAAAAATGAAGTAGCAAAATTAGAACAAACTATTGCCCAAAAAAGAAATTACACTCAAATGAAAACAATTCAAAGTCAATCAAAGCAAATAAAAATGTCACTATGTCAAACATCAAAGTCTTCATCAAAACAAAGGAAAATAATGATCTATACTAAAACATTAGTGAAGCTAAACCATATCAAGAAACAAACTAAATCACAATGATTAGTATAATTTAAAAGTAAGTGCAATTTTAAAAATCAATACTTTATCTAAAATACTCATAAACGAAAATTGAAAGTCGAACCAAATCTAAAAACCAATATCAAATACTTAAAATAAAACTATATCAAAAAAAAAATATATTTATAATTCGAAACAAAATCCATGAAAGAGGAAAAGGCGAAAGACTACTTATAGCTGTGCCCAGACCAAGAGAAACTCAAAAAGAAACCAAGAATTGGACGGTTGAATGAAAAGCATAAAAAAATTGAAAACAAAATCACCAAGTAAAAAGAAATAAATTACCAAAAGTTGCCAAAAAAAAAAAGGAAAAGGGAAAATGAAAATGAACATGAACATGAACATGAAAAAGAAAACATCCACAAATGAACGGAAATATAAATGAGAAAGAAGATCAAAATGAAATGAAACTCACACAAAGAATGTAAACAGAAACGGAAAAGAAAACCAAAATGAAATGGAACTCGCACAGACTGCGAAATAGTTCCGACCGGTTTGGGCATATGCTCTATATTCAAGAATAATTTGAAAGCTTTCGATTAGTACTCCCAAGTCTCCAACCATAAGCTTTGGCTATCAGCCTACCACATACAAAAGTCGTGTACAAATCATGGAATGGATGGAAAGGTATGAAAAGGATACTAATGGAAGGATGAAATGGGAGAAATAAAGGTACATGCTTTACTTATATATGGAAAATTTTCCAGACTGAAAAAAACCATTGGGCTCTCTTTCGGAATAGTTGATAACTTTAGTCTAGTACATTATATTAGTGTATTCATCTGTGTATTAGATAACTTATATAGAATAATGTATCATGTAATTTAATTACATAAAATGTATTGATAAATAATAAGAAACTACACATATTCATCTAGTATTAGTTGTTAATAGTTGTATACGTTTAATATATTAGATTAAATACATAGACAATACATATGAACGGTACATATTCATCTTGTATTAGTTAACTTAAATGATGTATCTTAACTCGTACAAGATATTAATTAATTAAAGTATTTCAAAGGACTAAGTTATTAGTATCTTACTATATGAATTCATCTAATATGATTTGTTTTGTATTAATCACATTGTATAGATGAAAGGTACCAAGGAATCAATGATAGAAAACTATACCAATTCTTGTAATAATAGTTACCTAATACTAAGTACGTGGACTATGTACAGTAATCTTCATTTGGTATACAACTATTCCCTTTAAACTTATCTTTATCACTTAGTTGTGAAAAACTAAAGGCTTTTGAATCCCAAAAGTTCAGCCAATCACAGTCCGAGGATTCCTAAACATAGCCACATGTCAGCTCCAAGGCGCCTCTCACCAACGTTAATATACTAGCTGAGGGGATTTGTACTATGAGAAACTCATTATGCTTGGTTTCAAAAATGAGGTGATTTTTTCTCTACGAGAAATAGATGCAAGCAATACATACTTACATAGTTTAGCTTACTCGCAACATTTCATGCATAATCTGCTATCCAAGACCAGGTGGAGGCTACTTCAAGCGAAATTCTTGTCGACCTTGTCAAATCAAGACAGCTTCTCTCTACGGGATTATCATTCACTTTAGATAAACCTTCATAAAGGACTGCATGCTCAAGTGAGTTTTAGCACAACCAAAACCTTTCAGATACCAAAAAGAGCCTACCAAGCTTCAGCACTTATATTAACTGTTTAGCCACCTAATATCTATCTTACAAAATTATAGGAATATACACTGAACCTTAATCGCTCACTACATCAACATTAGTAAGCCCTCATGAATATTTTTACTTTCCTTTTCTAAAAGTCAACATGTAATTAAATCAATTCAATATTCAGATAAAATTTCAACCACAAAAAGCAACATAAGCAGTACTCCATCCCTCCCAAAATGAGTATCTTGTTTCCTTTTTGAAAAAACAACCTAAGATGCTATCAAATTATTACTTAACATACATTTCCTGTGTTTTAGATTCTAATATTTCGATCTTTTTAAGAATATTAAGTAAACTGTAAATAATGTTTTTGATAACCTTGTAATAGCAAGTCAATTCTCATAAAATAAAACAAGTCAAAATGAGAGACTCTCATTTTGGGACGGAGGGAGTACTTTGAATTGTAATTTTTACAATCTCATGAAATTGTATCTTTGTAAAATCTTCGGTCAAAAGTTAATTCCAGTTGACCCAAAAACGTAAAAAAATGGACTCTTAGTATGGAATGTACAAGCTCTACTCCAGTTAACTTGAAGGTAACTCATTGCCAGCTCGAAAAGAACCTGTGATGGAGGACAAGTATATGACATATCAACTTCACCGATAGATAGTCAATCGTGTGGAGAAAGGTAATACTAAATAAGCTGAACCTTAATTGCGACTATCTCCACACTAACACTGCCTCATCAAAATTCCTTAAAATGATATAAGCTCTGCCTTCATCAAACTAATAGGTAAATTATTGCCAACCCCATAAGGAACCTCCGATGAAGAACAAGCATATAAGATATACCTTATCAACCACATCATAAGAAAAATCAGTCGTGTGGAGAAGGAGGCAAATTGCTACTAGCCAGCCATTCTGAATAATTCATTGCATAGCATGTTTGTGTGCGTGCCTAGATACATGATTTTTTTGTCGTTGTGGATTACAATTCGATGAAAGGAGATGGGAAGAAGAAAGAACGGCCCCTCTTCCTGTGGGAAAGCCAACTCTGTTGCTAGACCTCATCAGTGCAAATACACGGAACCATATCCATGATGGTAAGCCCTGAAGCTCCCCCCCCCCAATATGAAATTGAAATTCTTGAATAACAATCATTCAGCTGATGCAATGTCATACTCGTAACCTAAACGAATGAACTTAAGAAACTCAAACTTACATCTTACTCTTAGAACTTGTGTTGGAATTCGCCACTACTAGAAGTGAAATAGAAGTTTGGAGTTACATGAATTAGAGTAACAAAATTAACTAGCATTTCAGCAACCCGCGGAATTGGAAAACTCTTAATTCTGAAGCAACACTAAGAGAAATAGCAAGTCTATTTATGAACCCTATAACAAGCTTAGAAATTGTGAGAGTTCAGCCAACATAGCTGCTGTATGCACACAGCATGGACAAAAAGGGAAGACCTAAAACAGCATGCATCTATTTTTAAAATAATTCCAAATAAATTTCAAAATAAAATCGGAAGCTTCAAATAACAATTCAAAAGGCAGTTGATTGAAACTGTATTGTTGAAATTTATACGCAGGTTCCTAAACAAGCCTGTAAATCTCTTTAGCTTGCTAAAAGATGGAAATGATAAACTTACTTAAGTAGCAATTCTTACTTCCATAAGTTTCAGAAGGCAAATACACAAAAGCTTCTAACTTGGAGCCAGCAGCTCATTCCAGAAGGTACATTTACGGAAATTCAGTTTTTATCTTCTTCTTCGTCTTTCTTTAATTGTTTTTTCAGATAAATCATTTTTTCATATATTACAAAGGAAAAGAAAAGCAATCAAGCTAAGCAATTTATATAGTTTCTTCTGGAATCAAATTATGTATCAATAAAATATTCGACAAAGTTAATAAGAGCACAATTTTCAACAAACCCACTAATAAAAAAAATCAAAAAACTGGAAAACTGAAAAGATTGTACCTTTTTATCATCAAACAGAACCCGGAGCTTCCTGAGGTCAAAATAAGTTACAATTTTTCTGTGGGTTCTGTCGCAATCAACGGAAAGAGCCCTAATTTTGATCATAGTAAAAAATAAAAAAATAAGAGGAGGATCATCAAACATTATAATCCAAACAAAACCCAGAGGTCCATAGTTTATTTAAAAGGCTAATAATGCATGTATATATATATATATATATATATATATAAATTAATAACTAAACCTACAAAGAAAGTTTATGCAACGGATGATTAAGCAATTAAAAAAATAGTAAAATTAATTAACGAAATTTTCGAGAAAAAGCTTACCGGAATGAGGGCTGATGATCGCAGATGGATCTAAAAGCAGAGATGAAGAATCCTTTTCTGCACGCAGAGAGAGAAAGAGAAAGAAAGAGGGGGGGGGGAGAGAGAGAGAGAGGTTGTAATGGGAAATCACCTGTTCTTCCTATTTCTCATTTTCTGTATATCTATTTTACCGTTAACTGCAACATTGCTGTTTGTGCTTTCAATAATAGCCATCATCGATAGGGTTATTACAATGGTGCCCTTATCGTGATGGGCCGTTGAAATATTTTTCTTTCTTTTCCGTTTTCACCCACTCTTCTTAGCCCAAACCTATTTTATTTACGTGAGCTCGCCCTCTCTTAATATCAGATCAGGAATACGATACTCGATATTTAATTTTAATATTTGATATATAAAGTGAAAAAGTATGAGAGAGATAAAAAGAAAATGGTGGAACCTATGATATATAAAGTGAAAAAGTAAGAAAAATTAAATATCAAATATCAAATAAATCAGATTCATGATCTAAATATTAGTCTCTTATATACCAAAAAAGTGGATAATTTCGTGGAAAGGATTTTAGGGTTCCCGGTCCCGGATGATGGATTAAATCTATTCACAATTTCGAAATATAATGAAAATTATTTTATGTTTTAAGAATAAAAATAAATTTGTGTGCTTCAAGTTAATGAATAATGGACAATTTTATGTATATCATTAGATAAATTTTGTACGGTAAACAAAATGCAGCTAAATGATAATATATAATCAAATGGGGCCTATGTATTAAAGAAAAAATAAATAAAAGCGATAATTTTTTAAGGTGCGTTTGAACAAAGGATTTTTTGTGTATTTGAGTTTTTAGTAAAATGTTAAATTTCAAAATTATCTTTCACAGTTTAAGTAATTACATGATAGTGATTAAGAGAAAAAATTTATAGTAGTTAGATCTGATGTGATCTTTGATGGGATATAAAAGTGAGTATACGAAGTATGTCAAAAGAGTAGGTGAGCGAGAGAAAATAATATTTTTAAAACTAGTAAAGTAAATATCGCTTTTAGTCATTGTTCAAACAATGTGGGAAAAAATGAGATAGGAAACACACACAAAGCTTTGAAGTTTGATCAGAAGCGTGATGTAATTCAATAATATGAAGAAAAAAAATGAGATAGAAAATGCATACTAAGCTTGGATCAAAAGTGTGATGTGATATAATTATTGATTTTTGAAGGATTTTACTATTTGTTTTTTCTATTCTCCTACTTTATTTACTTTAATCATTACAAAAATTTACATCATGTCATCAAAAATCACTATATACACTGCACTCGAAATCCAAGGCAAAATTCGGAGAAGATGAGCAAAAATGAGTCGTCTGCAAACGTACGTACCGCGAGAACGCTACGACCAAATGGTAATAATCTATGATTCAATGACACAATTTTATGAAATATAGTAAATAGTGTACCATTATGTTATAAAAATTACAAAATCGAATAATATTAAATTAAGTGATTTTATAAAATCGTAGGCAATGTTAAAAAATCGAGGAAATAAAAGTGTACAATTTGATAGTAAAAGACAGCTTTACACTTTTACGACTTTTTCATACTGTTTATTAAAATGATAAAAAAA
>JAOWAN010000014.1:11577483-11596991 GCA_028566635.1 Lobelia cardinalis
GAGATTTGTGTGTGTTTGTGTGTGTTTTTGTGTGTTTGTGTGAGAGAGAGAGAGAGAGAGAGAGAGAGAGAGAGAGAGAGAGAGAGAGAGAGAGAGAGAGAGGGAGATGAACCTTAGAGGGAGAGAGACGTTGCGTGGAGAAGTCTTCGTCGCTACGTGGAGGTGATTTCGCGGTGGCTACTGCGTGGAGGCTCGTCGGAGTGTGAGAGGGAGAGGGAGAGGGAGAAGGAGAAGAAACGGGGAGGGGAGCGTCTCTGTGTGTGTGTGCGTTTCTGTAATTAGGGCAAGAGAGGGAGGGGAGCGTCTGTTTTTGAAATTTTAAAAACATTTAGCGACGGAAATAGGAATTTTCGTCGCTAATTCACCAACCACTTAGCGACGAAATATCCAATTTAGCGACGGTTTCCGTCGCTAATATTTCCGCCAAAAATGGCTGAAAAATTAGCGACGAAACGGACAATTAGCGACGTACACGCGGGTAAATCCGTCGCTAATTGCTTTGACCTTCGTTTGACCCAACAAGACCAATCAGCGACGGAAATTTCTTAATTAGCAACGGTTTCCGTCGTTAATTAGCGATGGAATTTTTCCGTAGCTATCTTGGCATTCTCTAGTAGTGTTGTTCCTGTTGTTTTGTAGACTAACGTATTATGGTCATTCATCTACAGAACTTGCTGGGTGAAATGAAGCAAATGAGAGAAGTCTTCAAAGCCAAAAGAAAGCATGAAAATTAGGGGCCAAAACCCCGAAACTAAAGTTCTATCTCAAAACCAATTTGGTACGAGAGGAGTACGTAGTCCAAAATATTTATTAAGTGATTGTAAAATTTATTTATTCCCGATGTAAATAGTGTCTGATCAATACGATCACGACGTAGTAATTGTTCTTCATTTTCCTTTCTCTATTGAATTGACTTCAATGACCAAGTGAGCTTACAACTTTCCTACTTAACGCAGGGTTGAAGGGTCGACTTGGTAACAAGACCTGGAGATATCAGAAGTGAGAATGCCTCTTCCAAATCATTTGGCTCTTCCTTTACAATACAGGCGCGGCGATCAGTTGGACCTTTGATTAATTAATAGCACGTTTTTTGAAGAAAGTTATGCTGCTACGACTTTCGAGTCGTCGGACTTATCCACCAAGGAAGCCGTATCAGCATTCTCCGAGTCGTACTCGACACATAATTCCGTAGATGCTCAAAATCTTTCACTGAAGTTCTTTTTAGATTGGGGTTTTTAATTTTGATCCCCAAAAAAGTTGCAACTTTTGATCAAACATTTATCTCAATTCACAAAATTAAGTTTATACAAGTTTTCATTAATAGTTTAATTGAACAAAACTCCCTATCGGCAGGAGGAGGAGTCGTCGTCGTTCACTCTTTACAATTCAACGACGTACATGAGTGCAGGATTCAGAAAACATATGCTAATAATTAATAAGGAAAACTTAGCATTCAGTCATTGTCAATCCAGAGATTTCAGACCTAGCTAGAAGTATGAAAATTAATTAAACGGCGTATAAACATTATTATCCAAAGTCGTAAGCCCCTTAACACGGAATCAATTCATCCTCCCTCCACTAATATCTGAGATCAGACCAATTAAGCACGCTTACGTACTCTTAAAATAGGCAAGGAAGTAAACTTAACCAATGAGGAGCATGTCTGAATTCAGAATAAAGACTTTTCTTTTCCATTACGTCCTTGATGGCTATTCATTTCTACATATATATAGTCAGACAGACGGACTTTAAAAAAATAGTTGTAATTAAGACAATTTCTAAGCGGGCTGGCTGTACCACATGATACCTAATTCAATATTGTAATGCCCAACTGATGCTATTTTCTTGACTCAAAAAAAATAATCTTAGCCCCCCGGCCTCCTAAAATACACCCCATACGAAAAATAAGCAAGCACATAACAAAGAAAGAAAATGGGGTGGACATGGAAGGAGGAACACTTGGATCTAATTTTGGTCCCATTTGGACTGTTGATCATGATTAGCTACCATCTAATTCTTCTATACAGATGTCTCAGACTTCCTCACACAACAGTAATTGGCTTTCAGAATCATAACAAAAGAGTGTGGGTTGAGAAAATGATGCAGGTATGTTATTCCCATCTACCATCTTCTTCTACACCCAGAACAGCTAATTAATTATCTAACTCAAACGTTTTCAGCAATTTTTAATAATGGCTATTAATTAATTTGCAGCTCGAAGCCAAGGAGCGAGCGCTAGCTATGTCAGTTCTCAGCAGCAACATATCAGCAGCAACTTCTCTCTCTTCAATCTCTCTAACTCTCAGCACTCTTCTTGGAGCTTGGCTGTCAAGCTCTTCCAGAAACATTTTCACGAGTGCTTTAATCTATGGAGACACGAGACTTTCCACAATCTCAATCAAATATATAGCTATGCTTATTTGCTTCTTACTGGCTTTTGCTTCTTTTGTGCAAGCAACAAGACATTATGTTCATGCTACTTTCCTAATCAGCATGCCAAACACCGATATTCCCATCAGCTATGTTGAGAAGGCAGTGATAAAAGGAGGTACCTTTTGGTCAGCTGGCATGCGGGCCCTTTACTTCAACGCAACTTTGGTTTTGTGGATTTTCGGACCAATTCCGATGTTTGTTTCTTCGATTTTTATGGTTGGAATATTGCATAAGCTAGACACAAATTCGAGTCCCCTGATTCAGTACGGACCACACAAGAAAACTGATGTTTTCAAGAAGCTTGGTCAGGAATTAACTGCTTTTGCTACATCCGAACACCAGGAAGGCCATAGCTACACAGACAATTCATCATTTTAGTTAAAAAGAGCTCACTAGGCTTAGCGTTCATCAATTCTTTCATTCTCATGAGTACGTAGCAGCCAGCTTCAATAGAGAAACTTTGGTTGGACTTGCAATATTTGTTTTAGCATCTTCATACAAGTGAAACCGACTAGCTATGAATGGAAAATTAATGAGATTTTTAGCTATTATTTTGCATGTTATATAAATGTACGCTACAATATGGACATGAAAATTAAAACCTGGGTTGATTTCCATCGTGTACACTGCTATTACATGTTATCTGAACTTTCATCCTGATCAGCAGTAATCGATTCAGGGCTATCTCTGGCTGTTGGATTTATTGATGTAGGCTGTGATTCATCTTCATTCTGGGTTCCGTCATTAGTGAATTCCCCCATTACAGAGTTTATGGCAAGCTGGCTGGAGTAAAGTAGTAATCCTACAGAGTTGATCCCGAAAACAAAGGTAGCAAGGTAGCATATCCCATTTATTATTGTCCTGCATGAGGTAAAGCATGGTTAGGGAACTCGGCGAGGGGGAATGAGTGAGGAAGCACAGAAAAGGATATTAAGAGAGAGCAGCAACACTGACCTTATGGTTATTGTGATCTGGCGAACCTGAAAGGCATAAAATGATAGCAGTTGTTTCAGTATAAAAGGTGTGGGAAAGGATTGGAAGAACAGAATTGCATCTACACATTGCTCTTTAATGGGCAAGAAATTGCAAGTCGCATAAATTTAAAATAATGCAACCCCCCCAAATGGTGCTCCTAGTGGTACGCCTGCGGCTTCGTAAAGTGTGACATGTCAGGTTGTATGATGTTATAACAATCGTACCAATCACTATAGATATAGCTGTTAAATAACTATTACAGCCAATTCTTGAAGAAAGCTTCCAAAATCTTAACAACCATAAGAGGAGATAAACCAAGGTTTTATATAAGAGTACATTATAGTTTATGCATATACTGTAGAGCTAAGTAAGAATATGAGAGACCCTAGATTAAACAGCCAGAGATAGAAAGAGACAAGTGCATTAGACAAGTCGGATCTCACGCTAGGAATTTTTTCTGGCGAAAGATTACAAAACCAGCCCTCCTCCCAACCCCTGGAGACCCCTTTGATAAGTAACTTATCTGGACAACATAGAATCAAAAATGAAGTTCCACCAAATGTCGACAGTTGACGCCTGACGGTCATAGACATACCACAGTCATAACGATCTTGTTACAATCAGGAATAACTTTTTGAACTTTTTAGAATAGTAGATTGACACGGGGAGTCGAAAGAAACTTAGAACATAACAGAACATATGGTTTTGGCATAAAAATCTTGAATCTGATGATCTTTCATTAGCAAGTCTTGGGAGAAAACCAAACATAAACTTCCACGCAGAAATAGGTATAACCCTATGATCTAAATAAGTCAACTAGAACGTGTCTCTTGAGAAAGTTAAAAATCAATGAGGCAACACCAAAATGTAAGGAATAGATTCTCTGACCACCATTCAGAAGCGACTAGCGAGGCATACAACTGGAATCCTGGATTACCGCTCAAAATTGCAGATTATACAGGATAACATCGTAAATTCATAATACAACTCAACTAAGCCTTTACCCCAAATTATACAGGATAATGGCACATGATTTTCAATTTGCAAAGGACTTTTCTAAAATACAAGATCAAAAGGGCATAACGAATGGAATTTGGTCAGGCACTTGATATTGGAAATGCTACTAGAAAACATATCTAATGACTCAATTTGCTTAAAATCAAGTAACTCAAGTAAAGTGTCCACTCTGAACATTCAAATTCAGGTAACCTCTAGTGTACTCCTATAAATATACGAAATTCAGAAGCGCAACAATAAAAATGAAGCATAAAACCGAACCACTTCTTGTGTGGGTAATAACGATAAATAAAACTAAAGAAAAACAAAGGGACAGGATGAAAAATAACAATCGTATCAAACAGTGAAATACGAACCGAAAAATTGTCGGAGATGGTCTGGCGATTCAGAGATGCCTCAATAGTGGTGGTGAACTTATAAAGAATAAGTGCGATCAATCCAGCTGATAAACCTCCTAACAGTGCCTGCAGAGGAGATGGAGGAGCATTCCCTTGAGCCGACAAAGGAGACATTGCTTTCAAACTATCAAGTGCCTCCTCCTTTAACGTCTTCTTCGCACCCGAAGACCTAAATTTCTAATCCACACAAAAACCCATGAATCAAAACCCACTTTTCCAAATTGTAAGTGGTTATTTAACCTATTAGCGCTCAAATATTACAACTGCACACATCAGAATAAGAGAGTATACCCCGTGAAGATAATAAAGCAGGTTGATTCCCAACCTAGACAAAACAAAATCAACACCAAAAAATAAAATAAAAAATCACTCACAGTAAAACCTCTAAATTTTTTGGAAATTTAAATGATTGGCAGAAAAATTCATGAAGCATTTACAAACTTCATCTAGAAAAAACTGCTTCAATAGAGTTAAAGACCAGTAAAAGTCATGTCAGAATTAATGTACTTGATTAAGGTGATATTGAGCTCAATCAATGAAATATGCAAATTCAGATACATTTTTATTTTTTTGGTTTCCCGGGCATATCCTGCTGCGGGTTCTAACTCCCAGGATGGTAGCTTTTCATATCTAAGGACTCGAACTCAGACCTCTTGCTTAAGAGGCCAGAGCACCTTCCACCCAAGCCAAACCATTTACGGTAATTCTGAATTTTTTTTTTTTTTTTTTTGGTATTCAGATACATTTTGAAGCCCAAGAGAGACTATTAACACACCATTCAGGGAGTTTTACGTAAAGAGTCTAATTTTGACCATTTTTGGGGTCAATGAGATTAAAATTTGAGTAACAGTGTACACATTTTATTTTATTTTACTTTTTTGAATGGTAAAAATTAATTAGAGTAAGAATTATATATCCGGCACATTAGAAGTGTACCAATACAACTCCAGCAAAGAAACACAATGGAACCTCACACCAGAATAAACTTCCCTAGCACATTAATCTACTCCATTTGTTGAAAAATAAACATCATGCTATCAATATAAGCACACTCTCATTTACACAAGAGCCACTTCGGACCAAGGCAAAACCAATGTTCTTCTACCACGCGTGAACTCCTCAAAACACCTGCTTTATCAGCTACCTTCTTTGCATAATTACGTTCTTCACATAATAACTCCATTATTTGAAATGCGTGGTATTCTAAAAGTCATTTTCAGTGATTAAGCTTTATCACCTAAAACAGAAAAGGACTTTGCTAACAAGTGCCCCGAAGCACATGCTAATAACTCAAAAAGGAAAATTATCCACGTTGGGAACCTTGTCAGCAAAACTCAACAGAAAATAACAGTGCAGGAAACATTGATTTGGTATATGGCGTTGTTGGTGTGAGACTCGGAGCTCAATGGATGGAGCATATAAAATCCTAGTGTTACAAACGTATATTCATTTCAAAGTTGGATAGTAAATGGAAAAAAAAAGAGTACCAATTCTTTGGCACGGCGGGCGCGGCGGCGGAGGGAGCGAAAGAGGAAGACAGTGACGGCGCCGGTGAGGAGAACACTGGTGGAGACTTGCAAAGCAGAAGGGTTGTCGTCGACGGCCAAAATGGAGGGCATTGAGAAAGGGAGCTCAACGGGCCCGTCTTCTGGTATGGATTCCGCAACTTGGGCAATCCATGGGCCGAAACCGGTGGGGAAATGGGCGGAAACGGAGAGATAAGGTGGAAGAGCAGGGGGGGAGGGTCTGTAACTGGAAAGAAATGGGGAGTGGGGTTTAAGAGGGAAGAGTGGGAAATTGGAGGGAGAAAGGAACTGCCTTGACTGCAACATTGCAGTTGAAGAAGAAGAAGAAGATTAATCACTGCTACAAAATTTGTGGGTCTGGGGGATTTGCTGCAGTTTGATTTACATTATCTTCTTTCTTTCTTTCCCATGGAATTTGGAACAGAGGAGGGAGGAGCCAACTGAAATATCTTTTTGTAATTGTTAATTTTTGATCTTTTTTCTTGTTTTCTTTTGGGTAAAAATGCTTTCTTTTTTGTTTTTCAATTGTGGCTTCCAGGTAATTTTGAAAATGCTTTTGTAGTCCTAAACATTTGATTTGGAGGACTTAAAATTAACATGGTCTAATTTTCAGTGTCTTCCCCTCAAGTTTGATTGATTTCAGCATCCTCCCCTATTATTGTCGGTGTTTATCCTTTCTGTCTGTTTTAGACTTTTAGTACTAAGATTTCCAACAACAGCTTTTAGTGCTAACAAAATTCCTATCATCATATTTTCTATCCTTCCCCATTACCGCAAACCTCAACCGTTCCCCCCACCTGTTGAATAATCAATCCTCTCTTCCTCTCTATCTGGTTTTCAAAAATCGTCCCCAGTCACATCGTATTAGTTAATGGTGGCTGCTACATAACATTCAGGGACTTGGGAGTCCTATCATTGTGGAATGAAGGTAATATATGTTATTAGAGCATCAGATAACGAGGTGCGGTATAGTAGTAAGACGTTTAAGAGGAAACACTAACAATCCCCTTTTGAGAAAAAAAAATACAAGTTATTAGAGCATCAACTATAATTATTGTATAAAGAAAAATTACATTAATTAGGGAAAAAATGACTGAATGGGCAATGAGTGATAACCCAAGCTTTATTATAAAGTTAAATCCAAGAAAAAAATGATTAGCAAGTAGTAATCGTGTATGGTCAAATTCAAATTGTAGAAGAATCTAACATTCTTGGCGCACATTAGATGCCACAGCTCTAGCCCAAAATTTAATCTGTGCCTTCATGTCTTCTGCTGAACTCTTGTCAACCCAATCTCCTGGAATTCTTGGAGGTGGTGATGAGCTCTTTGCAAGCCATGATTCTGACAGATATGGCTGCTGATGCTGTTTCTTTCTCCTCATTTTCCCCTGATAATCAGTACTCAATTGGTCAACTCTTCTGCTCTTCTCTTGCTGCAAACCAAGATGCACATTGACCATCCCAGGGTTTAAGTCTTCTTTCCCATGTGTAAAACCCAAGTTCTTAAACCCTTGAACCTCTCCAAACTCATGATCAATAGTACTTGGGCTCTTTCCTTTGGTCTTTTCTTGATTCATTGGATTTTGACTTCTTTGATCATAGCACCCCTCCATGTTGGTGCTTTGTCTTCTTGGTTGCCTTGGTATGCTAATGCTTTGTGTTGTACCCTGCATTAATTGATTCCGGCAAAGTATGAATAAACATGTCTTTATTTAATCAGCTATATGCTGAATTATTAAGATCTTCGAAGTTGAAAACGAAAAAGTCATGCTGATTTCTATATCATTAGAACATGGCTGTCTCTTAGAAATTTTTTTGTCTTACAAAATACTCCTAGGATAAAACTGTATCAAATTCATATGAAGATGAAGTTTTTGATAATCTGATTTGTTTGTGTACCTTAACGGATGGTCGAGGACGCAACATGTCTGAAGAATTAAGGGATGCTTGCCAAATCAATCTCCCCATTGTAAACTCACTTTCATGATCTTCATCTTCTTCCCTTTCCATCATCATACAAGGTGGTAGTGACGGTGCACGAGCCAATTTCTGACATGAGCTCGACTTGTTAACCGCTGGAATCCTTTCTTTTTCTTGAGAAAACTCCCCTCTCGCCATGGAAGCGGGCAAAGATGGTGCCCTTATCAAACTAGAAGGAACAGAGGATTCATCGAAGCAGCTCTTCGGGATCTTCTTTTTGGATTTCTTGACAAACATCTCTTGATTAGAGTTTGAGGAACAAAGGTCTGAATAACATCTAGACATGGTCTTAGATTTTGTATCAAGAAAGTTGCCAAAGAACCAACCTTGCTCCAAAAGGTGTCCTGCTTCTTCCACCTTCTTAGCTCTATTTGGAGAGAGCTCACTAAAATCCATACCTTCACACACACACACACACACACAAAAGGTTCAAATCAGAGCTATAAGTTGGTTGGAGAGGAGACCCACATGATGGGGTGTTTCTTTCTATCCATTAAACTTTTATATTCTTACAATGAATTATGATTATGAAAAGCTGTCAATGAGGACATATGATTAGGAAGGCCATGTGGGGTTGATTGTTTTTGTGATTTAAGATTGTTACAAAATTAAATGCTACCACTATCTATAGTATATGTGCAAGAGGTGTTTAACTGTAGAACATATCAAATCAATGAATAGTATCTAGGAGAGAGGGAGGGAGAGAGAGACTCTGTCAGTCTGTGTCTGAAGGGGGGAATGGACAGAATAGAGAAAGACAAAAAGGGGCAAGAAATATACTAGTATAGTATATGTGAAGATAAGACTATGTGAAGTGTTTAATACTCTGCTAGATCTCTCTCTCTCTGTCTCTTTGGGGGGAGGGGGGTGGTTAGGGTATTAATTGGAGCATGAAGTAACTAAGGAATATGGTAGTAGGAATTGGGATTAATTTGGTTGTGTATAGTATAGTTAGAAGGGAATGAATGAGTTGGCTGAGAACAGCAAACAGCCATGTGATGATTCTTTGTTTATGGACTTCTCCTACTCCCCCCAATAATAAGAAACAGAGAGCAGAGGGTATTGTCCCATTATTCGACAGCTATGTTAGGGTTGTTCAAATATTATTCCAACTATCAATTTCATCCCCCATTTTGATTCGATATTTCACTTTTATTAATGTTATGCACATCTGCTCTGCATGAGGGGGCATATTCGCCCATAAGAATTTTTATGTTATAGGAATCCGCATCTCATTTGGAAATACGAGTGTACATTATTTTCAATAATTAATTTTCATATGAAGAAAGCTACACAAAATCTCTATTAATCAATACCGCGAAATTTTGATTGGTAGCACCCTCCCCTCCTCGAGATGATTGTTATTTTTTCATCGATCGTGATCTTGAATGAAGAGAAACTCATGTTGGAAATAAAGAGACGAGATAGCAACGGTTTTAAGGCACTTTTAATTTTTGGGGTGTACTAATAAAACTAAATTTACGACAACTATGAATCATTAAACGATATCGAGTGTGTGTATATGTGTGTCAAAGATCAATAGAACTAAACCGAAGATTTTATAAAATATAGGGTAAGGGAGAGAATAAATAAAAATGTGAGTTTTCAGGTTCGATCTCTTGTCAATTAACATGATCACAATCCTAGTACTACGAGGGTTGAAAAAGAATAAGAAAACATGAATCTAGAGCTAACTAAAGCTCATACAACTTTTGGACAAACTCATCTATGTAACCACTCATGAAGGTTGAGTTCACTAGGGTTTCCTTCCACTTTGCATGGTTCTTCTTGAGCAATTCACCAACTTCACTTTCTTTGTCCATAACTGATTTAATAGCCTTGCACAAGCCCTCCTTTGAGAACCATCCCTCCTCATCTCTCTCTACTTCCACTCCAACCTTTAGCTCCCCAGCTAGTACCCTGCTGTTTAATATTTGATCCCCAAGGTGTGGTAATAGCACTATTTGAGTGTCACTCATCAAAGACTCCCACATTGACCCAAACCCACAGTGATTCACAAAACACCCAACTGATGGATGGCCCAATATTAGTGGTTGTTGGACCCAACCCCCATGAACCACACCTCTCCCTTTAACCCTCTCTACAAATCCTTCCGGCAGAGCCTCCTCTACGGTTGCTGCTCCGGCTGGTGGTTTTAATGCTGCCAAAAACGGTAGGCCCGTTGACTCCAAGCCCAACACAAGTTCATGAAATTGGGCCTTCTCAAGAATCCATTGACTTCCTAAAGCACAAAACACCACCGAGCCTGGGCTGAACTTACCGAGCCAATCTGCCCATTGGGCTTCTAGAGGGGTTTGGCCTGGTTTTGGCAATACAGGCCCTGTTAGTAACATGGGCTTCCCAAATTGGTCTGCTATATAATCACACATTGGCCCTTCAATTTCATGGCACGTCCTAATTGAAATAGCGTCGCACTTTTTCATGGCAGTAGTTACCCGCTCGTAGAAAGTGATGCCACTTCCAAATTCGAACGCGATGAATGACAAAGCACTCGCCTCGTGCCGCTGCAGCACCACCGTGGAGGAAGGGTATCCTGGTGGCGGCTCCACCAGTTCCTCCACCGTGAGTGGCCTGTCTTTAGGAACTTTCCGCGCAGGTACTAATGCAATTGCAATGGAAGCTGCACATACCACATTGTAGCACACGGTCTTGAAGCCCACATGGGCTGCCAATTCAGGTATCCAGTGTGCATTATCGTAGAAAACGAAGTTGGGCTTTAAAGATCCTAGAGTGGTTTCGACTTGATCACGTGTAAGGTCCATGGCCGTGGCGAGAAGGCCCGTCATGAAAATGGGGATATCCGAGGCAGTCTCGGTGCCTAGAGGGAGGCCCTCGACGTTGGGGACGGTAATGGGGTGGAAAGTGATGAGATTAGGATGGAGATTGATATGTTGGAGTTGGAGTTGGGCTTTGTTTGGCAGCAAGAAAGAGATTTTATGTCCTCTTTGAGCAAGCTCATTGGAGAGATGAAGGAAAGGAGTGATATGGCCAATGGCAAACCATGGAAACATTGCTACGTGAAATTTGGAGTCTTTCTGCTTGGCCATATTAATTTCTTTTGTTATAGCAAGTAAGCTCTCTCTCTCTCTCTCTCTCTCTCTCTCTCTCTCTCTCTCTCTCTCTCTCTCAGATTTTGTAAGAAAATGAGGTTTGAAATGGGAGATTATCAAGCTTGGGAACGAACTGCTGGCGCACACGAGGTAATCAAGAGGATCTTGCAACCTAACAATTTGGAAAGCAAAGCATTTGACTCGTGGTTTCTGTTAAGACAAGACTCGTAGTTACTCGTAGTTTAGCTATATATACCGATGAAGTGATCAAATGATGCAACACACAGTTGGCTTGGTGGTTACATCCACCACATATACAATTTATTCACATGATAAACGAGAGTCACTTTGGCCTCCTCCCTAATTTAACGCCAACTCCCCACTTCTCTGTTACCTCAAGATATTGAGCTCCTTCCTACAAACAATCTTTGACCTCACACCACAATGATCTGTGGTCAATGAAACAAATAAACACAATTATTATTACTCCTCACTGATAGGGATGCGCGGTTCGGTTCGGTGGTGTAGTTATAGGCGGGAACCAAACCGATAATTTTAATCGGTTCGGTTCGGTTCGATTTCAGATCGAATAATTGCCAGATTTAGAACCAAACCGGCCGGTTTCGGTTCGGTTTGGACTAATTTTGGCCGAGAAACCGACCCAAACCATGGAAACGATGAACTTCAACTGCATTTCACATTAGCGCCGTCTGTCATTTAGCTTCTCGAGCTGGGTAAAGAAGAAATGTACAAGCGAGTAAGAAGATGCATCAAACTAATGCAAAAACAAAAGGCAACAATCCGGGCATATGAAGAAACTTGAATGGGGATGGAGTTTCCTCATTCAAGTTTCTTTCGTCCCGAGTTGTCTTTGGTTCTGAAAAAGTGGAGACTAGGAATGACAATTTCTCGAAACTCGATCCGAATCCGATGATGCCCCGTCCCGAAAAATCCGATTTTCTCATATTTTTCAAAGACCCGATCGGTTTCGGGGCGGGATCGGGTTTAACTTTCACCCGCCCCGGTCCGACTAGTGTTATGTATAACTGTTTTTTAAATATATATAGTATACATTGAAAATTGGACATAACAATGAAGTGTAGTGTAGTGGTAAGAGTTCTTATATGTTTCTAATAGGTCACAGGCTCAAACCATGGAGGGGTTAAGTATTTTTTATGTACAGTTTTTTAGACTTTAAGTGCTTAAATTGATATAGAAATGTAATTAAAATTTTAAAAAAATAATTTTAAAATTCAAATTTTGAAAAAAAATATTAAGTTTTATGAATATGTCCGGAGCGGGGCTGATCCGAATCTTGGTAATTGCGGGGCGGGGCGGAGTAAGAACGTCGAATCGAGTTCAGTTTTAGAGATACCCGCCCCGTTGTCATCCCTAGTGGAGACCATGTACTCAGTACTCTCGTCCGGGCTGTGTTTGGGTTAGCATCATCATGAAGACAGATACTTCCACACTTCTTCATTTGGATCAATACTATGACAAAATGATGTCCAAACATACAACACAGGTAGTATTAGGTACACTTCTAAATATTTCAATGATTCATCTTCCTTTTCTAGTGAATTTCGCTCAAACCAGGACTTCAAATCAAAACATAGGAAGTTACTTCTACGCTTAGTTTATATGTTTGCTGGAAACTAGTATTATAAACAATTGAACATCACCACAGAAGATTAAAAACTATAGACGCCCATCTTCCGATCCACCTGACATCCTTGGACCTCAGCTGTTTTGTTGCTGGCACATCATAGGCGGCACTCATCACTGTCAACTACTTAAATTGAAAGAAAAATCAAGCATTGACCACCTTCAAATTATTTTAGATGATGAGCTTCAAGGGTCACAGTCAACAACATTTCATTTGATTTTTGTGCTCAATTGAGAAATTTACATTCAAGAGTTGGTACTTTCATTAAACCAACAGATGACAAACAAAATTAATAATTTCAATAAAAAAGACAATAGAACGCCAAAGAACCTCAAAATTTTGCTCATAAGATCATTGTTTCAAAGCAGTTATTGCAAGATAGGAATTGTTAATGGCAAAACCTTTGATAAATAGGAAGAGTTGGAAAGAAGTTGAACAAGAATACAAAATTGGTTGTTTTAAATCTCAAGGTGAATTTTCATACCTATTACCCGCAAGAATATCAAAATTGCCATCAGAATTGTCCATGCCAGGCAAACTAAAGCTGTGACAACATCATCAGTCTGAAGGCTGCTTGGTCATTACTATATAATCTATAAGAGAACAAAGGCACAGTGTCTGATATTTACAGTGAAAAGAAACATCCTTTGCAGGGTCTAAAGCTGCCAGTTCACCATCTCTGTAAACTAACTCCGATTCAAGCCCTTTATAAGAATACAGAGAGGAATTTGATAGGGCAATAGCACTCTTGCTTAGTGAATGACAATTACACTCCATCGCCATGGTTAATCTAATTCCAGGAAATTCACATTGGCAAGCTCCCATCTTCTGTGCTTCAAGGTTTTTGTCAACAGAACTGATTTCACTTTCAGACTGAAAAAACTCTCTCACTGCAGAATGAAGATTCAATGATAACGATACTACGACATCATGAACAGCCTCTGTGGTCCAATTCTTCACTTTCATACCCCGTTGACTGAGTAGAATTTTTCGGATCAGATTGTGCAGGCTGTATAAGCACTCGGAGCAAAAACGGTACAAGCAAAGACCAACTGGCTCAGTTTGAATCACGGAAAATTTGTTTGTGGAGACTTCAGCATCATTATTTACACTGGAGTTTGGGTTCTCATTGTCAGGTGGAATATCCAACTCCGTTGAGGATACACCATTTTCCTTGTTACAATCTGTACCAGAAGTAGAGAGCTTTACACCACCCAAATCACCAGAAATACAAGGACCATCCACTGGAGATGCAGCAGAATCTCTGCAAGCAAATCCATTAGAATGCTTCACGGATCCCAACTCCAAATGATTCACATAACTTCCTAACTTAGATGGTTCCAAGTTCACTGTATTTTGCTCTTTCACTAGCTCAACATCCAATTGACCCAAAGGTTGTACGACAGGGTTGGAGCGCTCCTGAGAAGAAGACGGGTCACCGGAGCTGCCATCTCTTTCTGTCAAAGGATGAGATCCAATATCTTTATCATCGAGTCTCGGCATACAATCTTCCATCAACTCTAGTGAATGTGAGCTACTGCTCTTATTTTCGACACTTCTCATGAGATAATATTCACATGTATGCTTCATATCCTGAGATCCCACACTAATTGACTTTGGATTTCCTTGTGTGAGTTGTGCGTTCGCCTCTAAACTGAAACAGCAAATTTCATAAGAGATGAGAAATGATCATCAAAGGAATGAATTAAAACTCCATTCGTAAGGAATCATACCTCTGCAAAGTGTATGCCCAATTATTAACCATATCTTCAAGATAGGCCACTTGCGACAAAACACGAATGAATTGGTATCTATCTTTCCCGGCCTGAATTTTGTCATTAATTTGCAAAGCTAGGATTTCTAGGACCTTCCGAACCTCAGAAGAAACTTCTCGAAGTGAAGTGTATACACCTCTGTATGCAGATAAACCGACAGCAATTAGACCTCTAACTAAACCAAATGTTTCTTTGCTTTTACTACTGCTGGAGCTACCACCAAGAGTGAGCTTTTCGGACGTGTCATTCGAGCGAATAATACAAGAATTGAATGGCCAGCCTTTCAAAGGTCCATTGATTTCAGTGCAGGGACCTTCTTTTAACTTGGATGTGATCCAACAAAGTTCAGAAAAATGGGGATACTGCAAGATCTGATATCCAAATGTTGAAATGGCTAAAAGTAAAGTTGATTTTCCTTTAACTTTCTTGCTTGGTGGAAGAGAGAAAGGATATTGATTTTTGTCTTCAGGTTCTACGGGCGGTTCAGGATGGTATACTGTATCTACATCACCTTCAGCAGCATCAGAACACCAATCCTCCTTGACTGGAATTACATTATTATGATGTCTGTGACGAACCAACTGAACAAAATATCGAGCCACATCCTTCGATAACTTTGCTGCGGATGAATCAATTGCCATATCACGATCAAAACTCTCATCAACCGTCACAGAGAACCGTGGTACAGTATCCTTCAAGCAAGTTGAAAGACTGAGGTTTGGTACATCGCTCCTGAAGAATTGTCTGATTCTTAAGGGAAGCAATGGAATGGGAGCTTCAGATGTAGCCTATTGGAGTTTGGAAAAATTAATCAACTGCTAAACATTGAACAACAAAATGCAATTGACACAAATCATATTTCCATGACCATGTTAATACTTCAGAAGCAGGTGACCAGATGTCCAAATGAGATAGACTTCTAAAATTCTATAAAGCAATGGGATGATGAAACTTTGAGAAATGGACAAACAAAAACTGTGATGGAGACGAGTCTTACCAGAACCATCAAGGATGCAGGTAGGAACATGGACTCAACCTGCTCAACGAAAGAGCTCCAGAGGTGCGAGGCTCTTAAATCAGGTTCATCATGCTCTCCCAGCTCCACAGATTTAGATTGTGTTGAACTGGATTTGTTTCCTTTATCTAAAATCTCACCCTTCGTCAGAATGGATGCATTATCTGCAGGTGATCCAAGGTTTGCTGAAGAGCAATCACTTTCCTCTTTATCTGTCTCCTCATCAATTTGATGGCATGTCTCTAGAGCCCATAAATCAATTCTTGGCATGAATATCATGCAGAAACCAACACTGGCACATCTCACTGCAAATACACCAAAATATTTAGTACACTTCTCAGTACATGAAACAACAAAACTATTATATATATCTCAGAATGCAAGGATTCCTTGTTCAAAGGTGTCTTTTCAGCTATTAGATGTGCGCATTGACTAATACTGTAGCACCTCATCTAAAACAAGCTGATAAAGCTGCATTATTTTTTTTTATTGTTTGCTCATTGACTTGATTAAAGCATAACAAGAATGATGTGATCAATCAAGGTGCCTCATATTTTTTCAAAACATCAACAGTTGAAATATGACAGACGACGGAGGGAAATGGAACACTATAAATTTACTCCTTCCCTCTCTCATATTTTATCTTCTCTATAATGTTCCTTTTAACATGTTTCAGTTTTAAAATTAATTTGCAGATTCCTTGCTGACTTTACCTCACATATATGAAAATAGCAAGTTAGATGCAACAAAAGTTTGGCTACAATTGCTATTTCCTTTCCTCGAGTAATGAGCCTTTAATTAAAACACTTTTTGAGTGTCAGGAATGGCGTAGAATCTAAAACATCTAGAAAACTGGAGTCCTATTCCATATGCATGAGATTAAAAAAAAAAAAAACTATTAGCATATCAATGACATGCTAACTGCAGGAGAGAAGCAAGTCAGCTTCTTGAGTGGATCTCGAAAAAAAGGAGAAAAAGACAAAAAGACAAAAAAAAAAAAAAACTGCAGGAGAGAGGACATGTTTAGCAGCGACAGTGATGATGAGCATATAATATCAACTCACTCAATGTGACTCTAATTATTTGTAACTTAGACCTAGGTCACTTAATTAGACAAACCATTTCAGAATTTTATATTATCCATTTCTCGAAGCAATATAAAATACATACATAGTGTTTTGACATGGCCGTGTAATAAAAACCATCAGCTCAGTAGCAAGATACCATGAACCGGCAGTGATCTACCACTTACCAGGGTCCACACAGATCAGAATAGCACCCATGTCAATACCCTACACCTGTATCCTCCCTATGTGACACATAAAGCAAAAGCAATGTAGAAGTTATGTGGTAGCCATTGTCTGATAACAGGCCGACCACGCCAACCAAGGAAATTGTTCTCACAAGGTTAAGAAAGGAGCATCTACCCGAACCTAAGCTCAAGATGCAAGTCCACACTCCACAGTCCAAAGTTTGCTGGATAGACAAAAGGTTCATCGGTAAATTTTAGTAGTCACGAATACTTAACACTCCTAATTAATACTCCCTCCGTCCCAAAAGGAGTGACAATTTTTCTCTTGATCAAGAACAAAAAGTGTCATTTATTTGGAACGGAAGGAGAGGCAAGTATGGGTCGCAAAACTTGCTCAATATCTCGCGATTTCAGTAAGCACCCTTCCTGTGTGGGAAAAATAGTTCAAGGAAATAAATCGTAAGTGAAGTTTAAGTATTAATAGTGTACTGGTTTCTATTTTCCAGGCTGAAGAGAATTGATTTTACTTACTTTTGTTGGTAATGAAGTTTAACATAAGAAGGTATCTGGCAAAAGTATGAACCTGTTGACAGAAGCGTGCAATCTGCGAATATCATTCTAACCTCTGAAAAGCAAAGAAAGGTGGTCCTAGCTTTGATAACATGTTATACCATTTTTTTTCTTAACAATTTTGAGGCAATAATGCAACATCCTCTTTAAAGAAGTGAGAGCTCTCTGAAAAATTTGTTGATCTAGTATGTCGTCCGCAATATCATCAAAAACCTCTTGGTCTCAACACAACAGGGTTCTAATCTTTAGAACGTGTGAAGCCCACTTGTCAAGTTTTTTGGGAAAATATCGTAGGATTACACCTAGGGAAAAGGACTAATCCCTGAATTTTTCTAATTTCAATTGTTTGTTAAAGACTTATTTACATCTTCATAGCATTTTTCGATCAAAACAATACATCAAGGTTTATCATTTCTTTAAATCATAGAAACACTACCCCATTAACCTAATCAATAACTCTTGCAAAAAAATTTGATCACAATAGCACAAATGTCACAGAGTTAAAAAAGATACCCTTTGACTACTGCCCATATCCCATGACCTCCCACCCCACCCAACCATATTGAACTTTAAAACTCTAATGTGCTACCTCATAAAACCTAAACAGTTGGATATCATTCAGGTTTAGGTTAAGTCAAAAACATATATTACATATTTCCCGAGTTCCACATCCTGAGCAAAGGACTTTTCCAGTTTAATCATTTTGCAGACTCCGTACCCGTAACTCATATTTTCCACAACATTAAAATAACTGATTTTCAGAATCCCCCCCCACCCCATACACACACACACACACAAAAAAAAAATTTATAGGAAGGCGTAGAGCTTAAAGTTTTCCAAAGCTTAGATACATCAACAGCTTTTCAGAGTACCCCAAGTTTCCTCTTTGCGTTTCTGACAAAATCAATTTAACAGTTTTAAACACTTGCACAAGAATTCAGTCATGTTTCTACAATCTGAATATTTATTTTAGTCAAAGAAAGCTGGAGCTTCAGGTAACCTACGACTCAACACTTCGAGATGAACAGTATCTCAACCTGAAAAATAAGAATGTTAGATAAAAGGCACCAGAAGTTAATGTTCAAACCTATTGATTTGATCACTAGTAAAGTTTGATATTTATTGATACGCACGTGCATAAAATGTTAACTAATAGTGAAGCACAAAATCTTCTGAAATCAAACAGACAAGATGGGATGGCTTAAACTGCAATAGAAAGCTTAACAAGTAAAATATGTGCTGCAGGAAGAAGACAGCATGAGAGTGGAAAACCTATCAATCACGAACCACATTCAAATTCAAAAACTTGTTCGTTAGAAGGCAAGAGATGGGAGAAGAAACATACTTAATATTTGTGTCAACCCCAGAACCAAATCTCCACCTCCTTCCTGGGAAATTGTCGCCAAATCAACCTTCCGGATTTCCATATTTCCAACAAAAGAATGGAGAAAACAAGAGGCAAGATGTCTCTGGCCACTTCCAGGACTTCCAGCAATCAATATGGAAAAACCGGATTTCTTTCTTGATGCATAAGATACACTCTGCAGAAAAGTAGGTTGCATAGGTCTAGTCTTCAACTGTGAAGGCTCAAGCTTCCCACTCTCATCATCAGAATCATCGTGTACAGCGTCAAACCCTGAAAAACTAGCATCACCAACTAAAAGACTGGCACGAGAAAGGTTCCTCTCCATATTGCTTGCAACTTCTGCTTCTTGAAGCAACTCATGCACATGAGACCACCAACAATCACTCTGCACTTTCTTCTTATCCAAGGCAGAAATTATTACACTTTTGACCAATGCCGAAGCTCTAGAAAGAGGACGTGGCAAC
>JAOWAN010000014.1:11597696-11614545 GCA_028566635.1 Lobelia cardinalis
AATGGTCCTGTAACTGGTTTAGGCCACTTCTGTGTATGAAGAGAGAGAATAGTTTCTCTGTCCTTGACTGAGGGCAGCGGAAAATAAATTTCCCTATCAAATCTACCTGGACGCCTCAAAGCTGGATCGATAGCATCAGGACGGTTCGTAGCACCAATTACTACAACTGAACCTCGAGATTTTAAACCATCCATTAGAGCAAGCAAGGTTGAAACAACTGAACTATGAGTCTGGTCTTGCTGTCTAGTGCGTGAAGGAGCTAACCCATCTATCTCATCAAAGAATATTATGGAAGGTTGGGACTTCTCAGCAACCTGAAACAGCAGTCTCAGCTGGCGTTCAGCGTCACCGACGTATTTGCCTAAACAATCTGCACCTTTACGGGCAAAATATGCTATTCGTTTATCACCACGAGCACATGAACCTATTAGTGAACGGACCACCAAAGTTTTACCTGTTCCAGGATACCCATGCAAAAGGACTCCCCTAGGAGGCGTAAGTCCCATGTTGCTAAAGAACTCGGGGTATAATAATGGTAATATGACAACCTCCTTCAAGCATTGGATCACATCTTGAAGGCCACCAACAGATTCCCAACCCTGAAAAGGTATTTCACTTTCAGATTTTGAACCTCCGATGTACACAGGTGCAATTCTCAACAAATCTCGATGAAGCCTTTTGCTCTCCCGTTTCAGAAACTCTTCGTCCTCCCCACAGTTCTCTAACCATTTTTCCTCTGCTTCTTGATCCTTGCGCCAGGCATCATTTGACAGCTTCCTTATTTCCAATTTCATCTTTTTTGCTTTTAATTTCTTCAGCTTGTAAAAGTATTTGCTGCCTTGAGGTTGAAAGAGATGTCGGTGGTCTGTGCATGCTATTAGAAATTTGCGATGATCAAAGATACAACCGTAAGCTCGAGCACAAGGCTGCAAAACCAGAAAATGATTTGCTTAAAGCAGTAGACGAACTAATACAATTAAATCAGATGCTTAATTTTGTCAAAGTAATAAAACTATTAAAAAGGAAAAAAAAAAATTTAAATGAACAAGAAGCACTTCCCCGTGAAAAAACAATTAGATAATTACAACCGACTAACCAGGTGATATGTTTTTGGACATCGATCCACACGACAGCCAATTGTTGCTCCTGACCTCCCACAGCGGTTGCATTTCAGAACTCTTCCTCTGACAAGAGCTGCTCTAATATTTTTCAAGCATCCCAAGCCTGCAAAATAAACCTGAGAACAGAATTCAGTGAAAATGTGAAGGGGAAAAATTTTGAAAAAGATTTTTCGAACAAATCTCTTAAGATTATTAATTTGAAAATGTGAATGATGTCTAATCACTAATGTAACACATCAAGGACCCTAAGAAAATCTCAATATCCTAGGGTAGCATAAAGGGCTGTTACGCAAAAATCGAGCCAGCTCTCGAGCCCAACTGAGGGTCGTGAGTATTTTCGAGCCTAATCATGTGAACATACGGGTTTAGCTCTGCATCATGGAATAGCTCCACTCAACATGATTCATTACATAAAAACTCTGCATCATGGAATAATGGCTTTTTGATATCCGTCTTGTGGTATGAAATCTGCATTTATTACATATGTGTAGTAACCTCGTAATCGAAATGACATAATACACGTGATCACAGCCTGAATCCGCATTCATCCCATTTTATTTCTCTTTTTCTTTAGATTATTATTTCTTTCACTCACCACGAATTGAAATTCTGAATTCATTCCTGATACATCCCAAATTATTATTTCTTGGACTTAAGCATTAATAGACATAATTGTGAGAGATGTCGTATGAACTATATCTCACCACTCACATGGAAAATGCATAAATCAATACACCCACAAACAAAATCACATAGAAACATTTTAGTTTGTTCACAAGTCAACTGTCATTTTTTTCGGCCAAAAAATGTGAAGGGTTAACGTACTTTCCTATTTTTGACAATAAAGGTACCGCACTTTCAATTTACTAATTGGGTAACCGTAGAGTCCTTTCAATTTAGTTTTCAATTTCAGAACATCTAAATTAAAGTTAATGTGGACGATGATGTTGCACATTTGGGCCACGACTCCAGGGCAACATCACCAGAGCCACATCAGTGCCAGTCAGATACAAGTCATGTGTTGGATGAGGCACATGGGTTCTGATGAGGAAAAAATAATAGTCAATCGCCACTTCATGCCAATGTTGGTCAAATTTCAAATGTCTTCCAAAATTTAAAGCCAAACTGAAAGTGCGTTACCCAATTAGTAAATATGAAAGTACTTCACATTATTGCAAAAATAAGGCAAGTACGTTAGGGTGCGTTTGGACGTAGAGTTTTTTTGATATGTTTTGTTTTTGTTTGTGTTTTGTGTTTGTTTTGTGTTGGTTTTGGTTTTGTAAGAGTTTTATAATTTTGCCCTTTAAATTTGAAAAAATTACATGATAGAGATGGAGAGAGAAAGAGAGAGAGGGTGATAGTTATGATTTGATGTGATGTTTGATATGATATAAAGGTGATATAGGGGTATGTAAAAATATTAGGTAGAGAGAGAAAACTTGTGTTTTGGTTTGTTTTTCAAACAATGTTTAAAAAACTGGACGGGTGAACACACCCTTACTCTTTTGACTTTTCCATGGTTTTCCCTTTTCTTTCATTGAGTCCTTAATACAAAAGCCAACTTTCAACCGCACGAAAAACAGATATAAATATTAGATTAATTTGTAATTTGCACATTTCACCAGTCCCGATAATTTCAGAGGACTCTTAACAATTTTGCAAGTCCCGCGGAACTTACAAGACCAACAATCCTATTTAAGAATCCATTGCCTGGAAATGAATAACAAATTAACTACACCTAACAGTAAGTCCAGCCTTACAAGCAAACCCAGAGGTCCACAATGATTCAACGAAACCCAAAAACGACCCTGAGCATTATGCATGTACTTGATCAATTTCCAACAAAAATTAAACATAACATCAAACTGTACTTTAAACATCCCTTTGCACCATTTGCTCACCAAGGTGCCCACTAAAAACAAACAGGTTTTAGAAAATCTCAGGAACAAGTATCAACATAATGGTGAAACATGTAGACGATACCAAGACAGCTTAACGATGACAACTTAATCCAAAAGACAACAAGATGAAACACTTTCAGAGGACTGACAACTAGACTGACATACTTACTGCATAGATAATTTGGTTCAGATTCAGGGTCACAGAACAAAACAGTAATGAAAAAGGAAATATTTCATGCAAATAAATCTTAAAAAGAGATAAGGCCCTTGATGAATAAATCGTACCTCTGGACTCCACACAGCACACTGTTGATGAACCCAGATTCCAGCAATACCAAAACGGTCATTTATAGGGCCCAGGAGTCTTCCAAGCCAACCAGGCTCATCCCCAAAACCATCCCATATATCATAGTTAGGTTCCTCAGAAGAAGAAGATCCACTATATGTCTCGTTATCACTTCCAGCTCCATCCTGCAATAACTTTTTCGGAGGTTTGCCATTGGTTCCTCCCCCACACAAACCGCAACGTCTTCCCACTCTTATCCGAGGTTGGGCCAGCCTATGACATGAATTATAGTCCTCCTTATCCACTTTCTTCATTCCGTCTTCTTCTGATGGTTCATTTTTATGACATATACCATCTTCTACTTGATCATTACGAACTCCCCCATCTTTAGCAGAAATGCTTGGATTTTCTCCATCAACAATTACTTGTTGCTCCACCTCCTTATTTGTTTCCATTGATTGGACATTGTCATTGGCAATGCTCTCTTCTAAATGTAAGCCAACAGGCTCTTTATTCCGTTTGTGCTCCACTATATCTACTACAGCAATTTCAGTATCTTTAACCACACCATCAAGCAAACAAGTGTCATTTTTTTCCTTTAAGACATCCGCTTCATTCCAGCCTTCCTCATCCTCCTCCCCTTTGGTCAAGTCAATATCTTCACGTATTTTGTCAAACTCGATCTCCTCAAGCCCAGTGCTCGAGACCTTAGCTTTGTTTCTACTTGGCCTCTTCAACTTCAGATCAACTGTGTTCTCAGGCTCCATTTCATTATTTTCATCCAACTCTTCACTCTCCAGCTTGACTTGTTCCTTAAACCCATTTAAGTTCTCAAAAAGCTTCCTTTTACCCCTAAGTGATGAACTCCCGATCCCATTCCTCACCTTCTTACCCCTAACCCGCAACCTAGACCTCCAACCACTCGTTTCTTCCTCCAAACCCCTGGAGGTCGAACAGGGCGACTCGCTTTTCAAATCTATCCTCTTAACCTTTTCAGAAGAACCAACAGAGTTACCACTTCGTTTTTCGATCTTCCGTCGCTTCTTAGGAGGCGGTGGTGAAGCATCCAGCACAGCAGGAGCACGCCGGCGCCTAGAACTCCGTCGAACATCATGCTCATCACCATTACACTCCTTCAATTTAGGCTCAAATTCCCTATGGTTCAGACTATAAGCCTTCTCACAGATTGCATCAAGCCTCTTATGCTTCTTTTTAGCCCTAGAACTACTCAATTTCTGATTATTCTTCCTTTGTTTGAAACCAGAGCCAGACCGATACAATCGCATGACAAGTACTCGCAAAATATGTGTGTGTAGTATGTATATCAAAAGTGTAAATGTATATCTCCCTTAATTTAAAATTAGGTTAATGATGCCGTCGAATTTGCATACGAGAGAGAGAAAATTTCGAGATAGGAAATTGTGTTGACGGGTAGGACGGACTGACAGACAGACAGACTGACCTAGTGAAGTCCTTGATTGATCATCCGAGCGAAAACGAAACCCTAGAAATTATCGATTTGAATGAAAGCCGATGAGCCCGTTTGCGTCTGCGTTCGGGTTTCCGGGTTCCGAGCAGACAGGGTCGGGTTTCGAAATCGTGGGAGATTTTCTCTCTCCTCGCTACCCTGAAAAGACTTTTGCTGCTGTTTCTGGAGGAGGAAGCGAGACTGCGTGGGCGGAGGTTCTCGTTTGTATACAGGAAGGGTTTTCACACTTCAAAGTCTCCATACGCCTGCCCGGGGACTCTAAATTCACGCGCTTTACATCTGCGGTGTTACACGTACCAATGAAAATAGGGAAAATGTTGATTCTAGTGACGACTTGATGACACGTGTTGAATGGGTGAGTGGCATATTCATGCCAAAATACGGTAATTTATACTCATTTTCCCACCAAACATTTGCGCCAAGGCAAATGAAAGTATCTATTTTAATTTCGTGGGGTCAGTTGTCCAATAGGAAAAGGCTAACATCCATTTTTAGATATTTATGCTTTTGGACAAACTCTTAAATGACCGAGGTTTGGTATGCTGCAATTGTCAATCACAAAAATTACCAAATATATTTTAGTACATTGGTAGAATGTACAAATTCGTAAAACATTTTGATTGATTTTTCGATTTTATTAAAAAAACTCCTTTGACTTACTCGAGCAATTGACATAATGTTGGTTGATTAGTCAACCTCTATTTTATTCGATCATGTCATACATTATAAGGTAAATGGCGTCGTTCCAAAATAAACAAAATTTTTTTCTTCTTTCATTTCACACGTCCTTGAATTCACTTGTCAGTTGTCTCCGTCATCGTGAAACACAAACAAGTGTAAGATGAAACATTGATGGAGTATCTTGGTTCTTCAATGGGGTGCCAAAACTATGTGCTTAGTTTAACTGTGTTCTTTACCCAAGGGAATGCCTTATATATTGAAGTATACATCCTTGGTCGTTTTATGGGAGCTTAATAACCAGAGAGTGGATTTCCATTTTCCAGACCTTTTGCATTTGATATTGGTTTGCAAAAAACTCAAAAATTAATATGTTAACTTTAGATATTCTAGATAAAATGGCACTTGCATCATATGAAAATTCTACACTAAACCATCTCTCTTTTGACAAACTATACCATTGGCTCCCTCAAGTATTTGTCCTTAGATCTGCCAATGCAATTTGCACAGAGAGTACACGTCGTTTGCATTTGCTTCGCTGTCTTCCACCCAAAATTAGAAGACTCGATTAAAAAGAATACAAGATAGTAACACCGTGCATCCATTTGCAGGAGCACCAAACTAGACTAGGTTGTTGTAGAGGATTCTTAACCATGTACACTGACCTGTCCGCTGTAGAGAAGAAGAAAAGAGAGGTATCTGGCACTGGATTAGGCTGAAGAGTACGACACCAATACTACATCCACTGAATGATATATACCTCTTGAGAACAGCTACACTATTCGATCTTTACAGAGAAAATCAACTCGTTCAGCAGCATCAGCACGTCTTCTTGCAGTTATATTCAAAACTGCACCATCAGTAAGCATGCGCTGCACCACTTTTGCTATGTTCTTGGTGTCATCAATTCCAAGATGATGAGTTCCAACCATTGGAATCTGAAGCCCCCTCATCATTGCAAGCATTCCTGTGGCCTGCATTGTATAAAGAGGTTATTTATAAAGTTTGAAAATAGGAGAGATGCAGCCCAGGAAAAGAAGTATCCCAGAATGCATGATTCAGTGTGAGCCACAGTGGAACTGCCTAGCCTTGAGCCTTTTATGACAAAAGATGACTTCTGATTCAGTTGGAAACCAATGCCAACCCAAAATGACATTAGGCACCAAGGATTGATAAAAAAAAAATCCAGCAATTTTTTCTTAAAGGCCGTCTTCAGGACCAGGAATTACAAATAACGAAAGAAAGAGGAAAATGCATAATCATTCCAAACCTAACTTAAATGTTTATGCATACTCACCTTCCTCTTGTAAAAGTTAAGATATGCGTCCTTCAAATTGATCCACTCCCAAAAATATTGTGGAGGGAACTTCCCTAATAATTGGAACTGCTCACGTACTTTTGTTTTCAAATCCCAATTCCCACTAGCATATAGATACAACCAATAATATGTCAGCATACAAAGTCCTTTGCCGTTCAATTCAATTGAATAATCATGAATTAAGATAAAACATAAAACTTCATTATTCCCATAGTCATTGCAACTGTAGGAACTCATAATGTAACAAAGCATAATGCTTTTTTTTATTTTGAAAAACTCATACAGGGAATTAAGGTGTTGACATTCTCCATATAATGGTTGTGCTATTGGGTACGTAAAGATAATAATAAATGACTATGAATAAATATATATATATGTTGCCAAAGCGTCTATTATCTTTACACCTCTAAAAGAATGTTGCTCCGGACGTAGATAGCGTTGTGCATGCCAAACTTGGTTGAGCTTGAATAACGAGTGATACAGTTAAATCGGGAAAGGCCGAAAGGTTCTCGGAAGTTATATATGTAGAACTGAACTCACCATGTTACAAATGCAGCCCTATGAAGCGTGCAGCGATCATCCAAACCTGATTCAGGTTGAAAATCCTTGTCCCACAAATGATTTTGTGTCAACCAATCTTCAAATTCATGAATAACTTCCTTGAAGGGAATAGCTGTATCATGCCAGACACTGAAAGCATACATAAGCAGATCAACTTGCTCGCATATATTGATGCATTGTGCTTCACAGATATATCAGAGAAGGCAACAAAACTAAGCTAAGAAGGAATCTCCATGAACATAGATCGTTGTTCAGTTCCTGCAATAATTAGTACTTTCCAATGCCAACACAAATATTCATTATTTCATAGGAGTATATACGAAAGCCAAGACTTTGAGGCTGTCGACCAGCTGACCCCTCTATGCTAATATTAAAGTCGGCGACACCACTTAGTTCAAACATAAAGGTTAGTTCAAGAACCTTCAGCGAGATACAGAATTGAATTGAATGAAAGATGCCCCATATGCAGGATTCCAGATGTCCTTCGGTGATCATGCCATTTCCCCACACCCCTGATGTTCATCTAATGTAGCTTATATAATATTGCTACCGGTTTTTAGCCGAACAAGCAAATCCACAACATTCTAGAATCCCATGGGGGTTTCTCCGGTGCAAATAGTAGAGAACAAGGGGGTACTCCAAAAGAGGTCATATCATTGTTGGGAGGGGGGGTTAGAAAATTGCAAACCCACAAGGACAGAACAAAACAAATGGTTTTCTCTCGATACATTTCAAAAGAAGAAGGTAAACTCAGGTGCATTAAGCTCAATTGAATTGTACCAAAAGAAAAACTCTCAATGGTCCTTATTCTTTATCCACCAGTGGCAACTTGTTTATCATTGCTGACTCTGTTTACATCAGTTGGCAGCATAAAGGATCAAGAAACTTGCTTATAAATTAAAGGGTTAATCGCATTTTAGGCTCCAAAGTTTCCGTGAAAAGGCCAAAAGGGCCCCCCGGTTCGGAAAATTGCGTCTTAAGACCTGAAGTTATTTTTTTGTTGCAAAGTTAATCATTTTCGACGAAAAAAGTCAAAAATTAACGAAAGAGGACTAACGTGCAAAATACACGAGTTTTTCATGAATTTTTCATTTTACACATACCACGGGGGGCTATCTGTAATTTATCACAAAAAAAAAAGGAATAAAACCCAAACCACCTCTCCACCCCAGCCGTCTTCTCTTCTCCCCCTCCCGTCTCCCCTCTCGATTTCTGGGTTGGTGCTTCATTGAAACAGGAAGAAACCCAGCAAAACAGGGGAGAAGTTATAAATTCGCCGGCGAGTTGCAAACGAGAGGATTTTACAGAGTTAGAAGAACTAGCAGAGCCGGAGGGGCAGTAACTAGGTAGGGCTAGGAAGAAGAAGAGAGAGGTGATGGAAGCGGGAGGAGGCAGTAAGTCACCGGCGATGATTGTTGATCTGATTCACAATGTGATGATAGTGACGATGGATCCTGAAAGTCGTGTGTTCCGTAACTGTGGAATCGTCGTCCAACACGATCGCATCATAGCCATCGGTCAATCCGCTGATATTCTCGCCCAATTATCTTCTATTGCTCACCAACTCCTCGATCTCCATGGCCAGTTCCTTCTCCCCGGTCTCTCTCTCTCTCTCTCTCTCTCTCTCTCTCTCTCTCTCTCTCTCTACACATTTCTCACATGTCTCTTTATTACTGTGACCCAACTTGCTGCGATGGAGTCTTCCTTGAAGCCATTTTTCCCCTCTCCCTTAAACCACCCACAACAACCACCACCACCACTGATGACCTCCATTCCCACTCTCAGCTCTCCACCCAAACCCCTCGTCCTCTCCCGCGTCTACTCTATATGGATCGACCCCTGATGAACTCTCTTAGCATTCCATTCTGAGAGAGAGACGATTTGGGGGGTTTTCTTCTGGGGTTTCTTCTCTTCTGGGGATCTTTGCCGATTTCTTTCTTTGACGATTTGGGTCTGCAAATGTCTCAAGATCTTCTCCGATTCGATCTTCGGCCTTCATCGTCAGGTACAATTTAAGGTTTGTCTTGAATGAGTTAGTAGTTCATTTTGTTGAGAATCCGTGTGGAGAGTTGAGAAGGGTGTGACTTAAGTGATCTGAATGGTGGGTTCTTGCTACTGGTTTGAATCCGTGAGATGGTGGCCGGCCGAGGAAATGAAATATGTTTCCTATAAGAGATATTGGTGTTGGGTGAAGTGGCGGTGGTGGAGAGGGGCGGTGGCTATGGATGGTGTTGGGTGAAGTGGTGGTGGTGCCTAGCGGCGACGGTGGTGGTGGTGGTGCAGTATAGAATTAATTAAAATTGGATTTAATTAACGTAAAATTTAATTAGGGTAATATTTAATTAATGTTGAATTTAATTAAGGTATATTTTAAGGGTTTTTTTCATTTTAGGCCCCAATATTTTCGTGAAAAGGCTAAAAACCCCACGTCTGACTTATTGCGTCTTAAGCCCAAAGGTAATTTTTTATTGCAAAATAGGTCATTTTTTTGACAGAAATCGTCAAAAACTAACGACAAGGACTAACATGCATGAAATCTTATTTTTTTATGGATGTTTTCATCTTTTTCTAACTAGGTAAACTAAAGAGGCTAAATGTAATTAAAGGCTATATAATTAAATAAAATTAATTCATTTTACTTATAAAAATAATACTAAATTCAATTAAATTTTAATTAAATACCTAATTATTTTTTATATTTATTAAAATTAAAACAATTTAACATAATTAATTTATATATTAATTTAACTCTATCCTAAATAAATTTTAGTTAAATATTATTTTAATTAAAATATACTCTAATTAAATTTTACCCTAATTAAAATATACTCTAATTAAATGTTATCCTAATTAAAATATACCCTTACCCTAATTAAATGTTACCCTAATTAAAATATACCCTTACCCTAATTAAACCCTAATTAAATGTTACCCTAATTAAATCACCTCCCTCCACCACAACCACCACCCATCGCCCCTCCACCACAACCACAACCACCACCACCACCACCTCCCCTCCAGCCCTCATCTTCATCACCACCCTTTTCCATACCCAATATGCTCACGGGAGAAAATCCAAATTTTAATTAGGGTAATAATTAATTAAGGTAAAATTTAATTAGTTATTATTTTAATTAAGGTATTAATTTTAATTAAGATAAAATTTAATTAGGATAATATTTAATTAATGTTGAATTTAATATGGTATTAATAAATGTAGAAAATAATTAGGTATTTAATAAAGATTTATTTAAAAAAATAATTAAATTTAATATTATTTTTATAATTAAAATTAATTAATTTTATTTAATTGTGTAATCTTTAATTACATTTAGCCCTTTTAGTTTACCTAGGTAGAAAAATATGAAAACATCCATGAAAAACTTATATATCATGTACGTCAGTCCTTGCCCGTTAGTTTTTGACTTTTTTCGTCGAAAATGACTAACTTTGCAACAACAAAAAATAACTTCAGGGCTTAAGACGCAATTTCCCGAACCGGGGACCCTTTTGGCCTTTTCACGAAAACTTTGGGGCCTAAAATACGATTAACCCTAAAAGTAATTATCCTTAAGTTGACAACCCAACCAAGTAGATGGCCAGTAAAAACTTGAAAAATGTAACTCAAACATCCATTACAACTAAAGCACAATACAAGCAAATATTAATTAAGAACTATGAAATACAGAGTAGACTAATTAAGCACCATACCTGCCAATCCCTTCTTTGTATTTTCCTAAAATATATTCGTTAATTCTCAGCTCACTCATTTTCGAGGGCCTCACAAACCTGTAAGAAGATAGTGAACCAGGCAAGAGTTAGTTTAGTTGTAAAGCAACAGGAAAAATTATTTTTCAGATGTAAACCATCAGTATGATCCAACATAATGAAAAGGCTTTACAATCAGTATCAATACAATACTTAACAAAGTGTAAATGATTAATACTACAGAGTGCCCGCCAGCATAACTAAAATCAACAAAGCACCGCCATCAGATTCACAGAATGTGCGCCGACAACTATGATTTAAACACTAACCATGCTAAGGAACAAATATCATATAACTGTATTCTGGTCTACAAATGTTTCAGTGTTTCACTTTTTGTCTTTTATCTTCTTTCTGGGAGGGCATTCTCTTCCTTGTTCAAGTACACATTACTATACTACTTCGCAAAAATAACACCGAACATATGGAACCGGGAATTACAAATCGATGTCTAATCACCAATAGTGGTGGCACATACAAGGCATCACATGATGTTTACCTGGAGAGAGAATTAATAAAATTTGTTTGGTTCTACTTTTTGTTTCTCATCATTTGTCTGTGCTGTTGCTTCTTTTGAATATCTTCCATTAGAGCACTAATGCATCCCAAATCACTTTCTAGCAATTATATGCTTCAAAGAGCCATACTTGTTCATGGTAAGAAAACAATGAAAAAGGTGTATCAGAAGTTCGGTTACATCAGTAACAGGTTTATAAGCTCGCACCTGTAAATGTACTCTTGAACATACCCAACTGAGTTCACTCGTGTGGATTAATTTGCATGTTCTTTCAAAATTCGATCTAAGCCCAATGTAAATATACATTTCTCCCTCCGTCCCAACTGTCCCTACTCCTTTTGAGTATGGGACATAAAAAGTTATTTTCCTTTTCTCTCAAGTTTTTTTCGTACAACTTGTCCATCATACCCTTTTAGGTGAAGATAGAAAACATATGGGCCCATTGAGTTGACATCACCAGCTAATATTTGAGGGTATTATAGAAAATTTTGCAAAAAGAGTGAATTGTTTTCCTAAAATATAAATTGTTACGAAGGGAGAAGCAGTTTCTCTCAAAAGATGTCTTTCCACTTATGTCAAAATGAGTTTCATCATTCCAAATTAGTAGGATTTAAATTATGTAGGCAGCTTACGACTGCTTCTCCACCAAACTACTGCTAGCCATATTATCCTGTTCTTAATTCCTGAAATTTAGATGTCAAACTTACTCATATACTCTCTTGTTTTCTAAAACTATTTAATGCTGTTTAATTTTCTTTTTGTTCCTTCTCCAAGAAAAAAATTCATTTCCAAATCAAAACATATTCAAAACCATAAATTTTCAAATAATGTGCATGATTAGAGTGTACCGCCTTCACTAGTATTTTCTTAAACTATTAAGATGTGAATCAAGTCCATGGAAGCAAGACAAATAAGAGAAAGAAAGATGGAAAAACAAATAAATTTGTGTTATGCACTAGGTAATCTTTTTTCGGAAGCGAGAGAAGTTCCTTTAAAAGAAAACCATATTATTAAAGGGAAACACATGTACGAAAACAATGGACGAGTAGTCACCTGTGAAACAAATCCACAACCTCCAAAGTTTTGGCATCAATCATCAGAACAGGAAATTCAAGAATCTCAACTTTTCCCTCCAAATCAAGCACAAGGAAGAAATCAAATGGCTGGACTTGCAGCTGCTGTAGCTCAGCAGTATTTGCTCTAAGCTCAGTGAAGAGGTTATGGTTGAACATCTCCAGATGAGCAGGATCATCCATCTATCATCCCGAAAAATATTCAAAAAGAAAACATATTCTATGTAAATGGAATTAAAATACATTTTAACATAGAATGGTGGATAGATCAAATAAAGCACACTTCATCAAACAGTTATCCAAGTAAATATGGTCAGATTGATGATACAGTAACAGTGGTAAAATAAAAACAAGCGTAAATTGATACTATAAAAATCACACTTTAGTTTCCCAGGTATCACTGGCACTGCCCCGGAAAGAAATGCAATGTACTTTACAAGATTGCCTTTGTCCCAATCACTTGGGGTATGCTATAGACATCCTTTCTAGCCACTATGTTCAGTTCGACCCTGGATCTTCAATCAAACGACCAGCACTCATATCCTTCTGAATAATTCCCACCATGTTCTCGTTGGCCTTTCCTACTTCCAAGTTTTTCATTATGATATTATCACACTTTCTAACTGGTGCCCAAGTTCATACCATATTTTCCCTCATTTTATTTCCGATTAGCCCTAATTTGAAGGTTCATGAATGTACGTATTTCTAAATTTATTTTGTTGAGTTTCAAAAGCATCCATCTTCACTTTCTCATTTATTGCACCAACATTAAGTTCCGCGCATAAAGCAGCCTCCCATTTGTGATAACCTGAGACCAGCAACTTCTCTTCCTTCTCCATACCATGCTCAATGTTGTAGAAAGTATAGAGCTATAACCTATAAGACGAACTAATCGTATTTTGAAACCGAGGACCCAGAAACGCATCAGACTAGCACTAGTTCAGCTTAAAGTCTAGTGAGACAATATCAGAAACTGGCTGTTCTTCAAGCTAAATTTTATTCTAAGTGATAATAGCACTTTCTGATTGAATTATGCATAAACCTCCTGAATCATGTCCAATATATGACAACTGGCATGACAACGAAAACACCAGCTAGAATCACCCAGCCAAAACACCAGCTTTCATTCCCATAAGAAAACAGGAAAATCTGCTCACATAATCCACTCCTGCTTTCTACGTAGTAGCTTTTCACATAAAGAGTTGTCGTTTTGAAGCTTATAATTTGCATGACATACTCTCTTCATCCCAAAATATTGTACCTTTTGCTCATGAACAAGCGCAGAAAGCTGACACATAGTTTAGGATGGAAGGAGTACTGATTGTATAGCTGTTAAATTAAACTTAAAACTAGTTTAATCCTTGAAACCAAGCTCGTGTAATGGAAACTTCTATTAATCAATAAAATGTTGTACTCCTTGCAAACATGGATAGCCTATAGGAAGTGCGAGAGAATTACATTTCTCATAGTGACATCCAATCGAACACTTGGTGAGCATCTATCAGTATGGTGCGTGAACTTACCCGCTGGCATTTGCCTTGGGTGAAGTACAGGCACATTGGCCGCCAACGTGTCTTCTGCTGGGTTGTTTCGGAATCGGCGGAAGGAACTGTTGAGGCTTGCGGCGAGCTGGCAGACACTGCAGCGGAGGGAATTCTAAATCTGCGAATTGGCGAAGGGGAAAGCACCATCGAAGAGGTAGCGAATGGTGCCGAGAGAAATGCAGAGCAGCCCCTCCGGTGAAACAATGGAACCCTAGATAACGCCATTTTTACCATTTCTATTTCTATTGTAGTAGGCTGTCTTGAGTGTCAAATTATAATGTCATAAATTGTCATTGTGTCTGAAATTTATAATACATGAAAACGCACAATAATTTTTAGTTACTGTGACAATGAATAATAAAAATATGGGATAATCGTTTTTTAGGTTCTAATATTTGATCACTACGGTATTTTAGATTCCCAGGTTCTAAAATTGGTGATTTGGGCCCTAATATTGTAAAATTATAGCAAATCAGGCTTTTTTGCAGCAAATCAGGCTCTAATGTTTGACCACTTTGGCAATTTGGGCCCCTAAGTTTCATCATTTTTGAACGTTTTCTGTCCAAAAATATCTGATTTGCTGCAATTTTGTAACATTATGGCCCAAATCACCAATTTTGAAACCTGAGAATCCAAAATGCCAAAATAATCAAACATTGGGATCTAAAAAGCAATTAACCCATATATAAAAAGTTTAGGTAAATATAGGATGGCAAATTGGCAATTGATTAAAAAAATAAATGATCCTAGAGAGAAGCGGCAAAATTTCAAAAAAATACCTTGATTTGACTAGGGCTACTTTTATGAATTAGGCTCCGATCACAAGTCCAATTTGGTTTCGATATGGTAATAAACGGTACTGTTTAAAATATGAGATGGAGTTGATGGAGTAGATGAGTTTTTTTGCATAAATGACTATTTTACCCTTGAATGTGAAAAGTTGAATGTAATTTATAATATTTAAATGTGATGTGAAAGATTTGAATGTGAGGATTAATAAAAGAGAAGAGAGAATGTGATGTGAAAGGTTTGAATTGATTTATGTGAGTGTATAGGTATAGGGATAGCAGATGAAAAGTAAAATTAAAGGAGTGTGATATATGTGATATTTGGGTGTGATATTTGATATGTGATCGGATATATATCGTATAATCCGTATTCCCATATTCAACCATATTTCACTTGTGATCTAAGCCTTAAAAAGCCCAACACAACCACATATATTTATGTGAGAGCGAGATTTGACTCCTCATGCGAGGTGATATAACGACTCCTCGTGCCACCATTAACTGTCTCTCTCTATTTTGGATGATCAGGCAGAAATTTTTATATTCTATTTTTGAAAAATTGTGCAATATATAAATAGTAAAAACATAAATCTCTTTTTTTCCTTTAAAAAATATATATCATACAATATGTTCATTTTTCTAGTGCAATGCCATATCCACCAACACGAACTTATACTAATTTTTGATATTTGATTTGCCAAGGTGTCCTAGTGGCCTTGATCGTTAAGAATCTTTCTTATGTTGGAATGATGCAAGGACTTCGATTGAAAAAAAAAATCTTATCCTCTCCCCAAAAGTGGTTGAATTGGTACAGATAATAGTGTCTTTTTTTCTTTATAGAATAAATAGTATAAGCCCGTATTCAAAGACACATGGCTTACTTTTTTAAATTAAATAAAAAATTAATTATGATTTAGTATATTTGTCAAATTATATATTTCATATTATAATTTAAAAAATACACGAGGGTGCAAAATCATAAAAATGATGATCACAAAGGGTGTGTTCTTGTGGGTGATTTATTGATTTGGTTTTTGGGTTTTTGTAATGATTATAGTAAAAAGTAAGAGAGAGATAGAGAGAAAAAGTGTGGGACCAATGAGAGAGAAAAATTAGAAATCAGAAATCATGGGTGAAAATCAGGCACAAGAACACACCCAAAAGGATTTCGCGAGGGTGTGTGTAAAAAAGACAAAAGAAAGAGGGACAATGGTTTAAAATGGGGAAAAAAAAGTGAAATTTAAGAAGAGGGGGTGTTGTTAAAAATGAATAAATGCAATGATCCTTTCATAACAAAAAGGAAAGGAGGCCGCTGTTAAAAATCGAGTCTAAACGCATGCATATTTCCCCATGTGCAGCTAATGATGAGTAAATGATGAAAAAAGTTACTACTCATTTTAAATTGAACCTACGAAGCAGATTTATAATATACTTTTTCTTTTGGATTAATCTCATTTTAGGCCCCAAAATTTTCGTGGGGTTTCAAAACAAGTCCCCCAGTTTCAGAAATTCCGTAATAAGCCCTAACGTTACATTTTTGTTTCAAAATGGGGTTTTTTGACGGATTCGTTAAAAACTTAACGAAACTCAACTCACGTGCTTTGCACGTTAGTTTTCTAAGGATCATTTTGTAATTTTGCATCAAGGTTAAGTTGAGGGTCCAAAATGAAATTTTTTAAGGGGGTAAACTGCTAAAAAAAAAACAAAAACAAAAACACACACATAAACCCCCCACCCCACCCTTGACCCCGTCTCTCCCCCTCCCCCTCTCTCCTCAGCCCCTTCCTCTTACCTCCCCCTTCCTCCTC